>SJYA01002112.1:3941444-3972121 GCA_006410615.1 Neotragus moschatus | reverse complement strand
TGAACGTTGAGCTTTAAGCCAACTTTTTCACTCTCCTCTTTCACTTTCCTCAAGAGGCTTTTTAGTTCCTCTTCACTTTCTGCCATCAGGGTGGTGTCATCTGCATATCTGAGGTTATTGATATTAGACAAACTCAAATGTAAATCCTTAGCTTCTTGATTGAAGCTGGGGTGAAAATAGCAGACAAAGGAAGAAAATATATGCTGTTAGCATGCTCACAAAACATTGCTGGAGATGATTGAAATAACAGACTCAGTTTGACCACATATGTCAACTGTGTGTCATACTTGCTATAGAAGTAAGATAATGTACAAAAATCTTTAAGAACCCTGAAGAAATTCTTTAAACATATGTCCTTTCAAGACTACTGTTGCTTCTATCCTACAACTTAAGAGGGGAAAAAATTAGGAAAGTTTCAGGGGTCATCCACTTGATTATTAATGAGCTGGGAATAAAAGTGATGAGTAACATCCAAAGGATCCTTATTGTTTAGTCTTGGTTAAACACCGAGAGATGTGCCTAGTCTCTAAGTATATAAAAGACGAATATACAAAAGAGAGGAACCAGCTGTTCCCCTTCTTCACTGGTGACTGTAAAGGCAAAAAATGGGCTCCAATTGTAGCTGTCCTGTGGACAGAGACCTAGGCAAAGTCTAAACCTGTGTGACTGGGGAGTAACATGCCACTCCTTTCCTCAAAAGGATATTCAGGGATGTTTGACCTTTGAAGGACAGAGATTTTCAACTCTGCTTCATTATNGCTGTTCCCCTTCTTCACTGGTGACTGTAAAGGCAAAAAATGGGCTCCAATTGTAGCTGTCCTGTGGACAGAGACCTAGGCAAAGTCTAAACCTGTGTGACTGGGGAGTAACATGCCACTCCTTTCCTCAAAAGGATATTCAGGGATGTTTGACCTTTGAAGGACAGAAATTTTCAACTCTGCTTCATTATTCTAAAAGAACAAAGTTAAGTTTGAATGCGTAGGATAAGGAATAAAGAATAAGTAGCAGAAAAAAAAAACTATCAGAATGTTATCACAGTAACACACAGCCCCACATTAGTCATAATCTTTGTTTCTGTTTTGAGGGAAAATCCACAATTCTAAAAAGTGAAAAATAAAGTTTGGTAGGAGGAGATCAATTTGAAGATGAATAAAGTTTAAAGTTAGTTATAAATTACAGAAATCTCAAATATCCTATTAGTAAAATATGGGTTGGTGTGATGCTAAAGCTTAAATGAGTATTTGACCATTGGCACGCTTTCTTTTCAGTAGATATGGGTGATAGACTATTATTAAAATATCTCAAAACTCTTGGCTAGGATACTCCATCTGCAGTAGTTTTGGTCACATATTAGGTGAGAGGTTACTCTTGGGTCACCTCTCCTGCTTGGGGGCAACGTATCCACTAAGGCATGTTTTGATGATCCATTTCTCTCACCAAATGTTTTTGACTTTTGGCAGTATCAGCCCTCCTAAAAGCTCTGCCCTCACAAATTTGGATTGGGCATTTCCATCATGTTTTAAAAAGTTTCACAGTCTAGCTCTAGTTCATATTAAGGGCTGGGTCTAACATAACTTGACTTTTCAAACAGTCAAAGCTGGACAGAAGAAAGGCAGGCTCACAGGAATGCTGGCAGATTTATTTCTAGTCCGAGCCAAAAAACAGCCTTTCTCACATTATTTCAATGTGTCCAGTTCAATCCAGGTCAGAAACCAGAAATGCAAAACATTCACCAATGTTTCTGAACCTTCAGAAATCAGACGACAGTTTGGGTGGCTGAGAATGTATTTATTTAAGCATGATCCTATTTTAAAACCATTTACCCTGCCTGATTGTTAGAGACTGTGGGAAGTAAAGTGCCCGCAGAGAATGGCTCTGTAATGCAATCTAACTTCTTTTCTCTTTTGTATATTTCTGTGTCATTTCATTTTCTGGAGTTTTGTAAGATCTCATCATATCATTAGTCTTGAAAACATGTGTCTGTATTAAGTATTAGTCAAAATAAAATGTAAATATTTAACTTGATTCAATAAGCATTAGTGAGAAAGAGGTATACTTTTATATAGGAAACAATTCAAAAAGTCTTACAGAAAATACGGTGGGTTTTACTCTTTCAGCAAAACATATGCAATGGACGAAAATGAGCTTGGTTCTAAATCCATAGCCAAGTTAAGACTATAAGAGAAAATATGAAGTCCTACATATCAAGTATTTTTGAACGTCTCTTCTCAGTTTCAAAAAAAATGTATTTTCCCATTTTCTTTATGTTTACATAAGTCTTCTTTTTCAAGCCAGGAGAAGTGGTTTTTAGTAATACATTTACTGTATTATATTACTAAATGGTAGCTCAGTGGCGAAGAATCCAGTGCAATGCAGGAGATACAGTTTCGATCCCTGGGTTGGGAAGATTTCCTGAGGAGGAAATGGTAATCCGCTCTAGTATTCTTAACTGGGAAGTCCCACGGACAGAGGACCCTGGCAGGCTATAGTCCATAGGGTTACAAAAGAGCTGGACATGACTTAGCAATTTAACAACATAGTCTATATGGATTAGTGCTTTCACTTGCACACAAACTGCATGCTATACTTTTCTTCAAATGTACAAGTAACAGAAACTTTATCCAGTTTAAACAGAAAATGAATTTTATTAGAAATGTACCTAGGCATTTTATAGAATTTGAGCAATTTACATAACCAGGAAGAAAGCTGGGGAAATCTGGTGCCAGTGGTGATTCTATCTAGGGATCATGAGGGTTCTGGGGACATGAATGGTGGTGTTTGAGTATTTGAAGGACCTTTCTTCTAATATTTCACTATTAATGGGACTCAGTGGTTGTTTTCTCTAAGACCTTTGATTCAAAATCTTGAACAAAACTATCAAATTGGCCACTGGCTTAGTGAAGGCAGAAAGAATATGGACTTGGTACTCACTCTGTAATTTACTGCATCTTAGCTTTAATAATGTGTAATGAAGCAGACTCTCAGTATCAGAAAAAAAGAACAAGAGTACATCAAGATGTGGTATCAGGCAGAATGACATATTCAATAGATGTCCACATGCAAAAAACTACAAGATGGTTATTTTTTGCATCAGTAACATTATTAATTTGATTCTCCATCCATGAGAAGGAGAAGATGTCACTTAATGGGTTGCCCAGTGGTCATGTATGGATGTGAGAGTTGGACTATAAAGAAAGCTGAACACCAAAGAATTGATGCTTTTGAAATAGGGTGTTGGAGAAGACTCTTGAGAGTCCCTTGGACTGCAAGAAGATCCAACTAGTCCCTCCTAAAAGAGATCAGTCCTGAATGTTCATTGGAAGGACTGATGCTGAAGCTGAAACTCCAATATTTGGCCACTTGATGAAAAGAACTGACTCATTGGAAAAGACCCTGATGCTGGGAAAGATTGAGGGCAGGAGGAGAAGGGGATGACAGAGGATGAGATAGTTGAATGGCATCACCGACTCAATGGACATGAGTTTGGGTAAACTCTGGGAGTTGGTGATGGACAGAGAGACCTGGCGCACTGTAGTTCATGGGGTTGCAAAGAGTCGAACATGACTGAGTGACTGAACTGAGCTGAAATGGGTTGGCCTATTGTCACTTAGGGGCTAGCCTGCTAGAGACATGACAATGATTTAGTTAATTCATTAGTTCAATAACATTTTGAAGTACCTGGATTAGGAAAATTTATTTTATACTGAATTTTTGTATTATGTACATACTTTTCAAAGATAAGATCATTTAAAGATGGAAACACATTGAGTGTGTAGGTGAATGATAATTTCTGTTGAAAAAGAACACAAATTTGAGTTTCTTTCCTTCCATCACTCTTCCTAATTTTTTCCTTTTTGAAAAAATAACTTAAGGCTTATAAAGGAGATAAAAATATTTTTAGCTAGACTTTCTTAATGAAAGGGAACAAGCCATCATATACAATATGCTATATACAATAATCTTTTAGTATTATCCACTGGTTCAATATTTTTCTTGTGGCAACAAACTCTACAGAATACATATGATTTGGTAGAAGTATGGATGATATCTACTAATATAGTAGTTTTATTTCCTTTTAAAAATATTTATAGTTAAAATGACTTGTTGCTTTGTAAAAAAAATTTTTTATTCTTGAAAATAATTATCTTTATACTCAAAACATTATTTGCCAGTTTGCCAGTTTCATGTATGAATGTATGAAATAATGATTTCAAGTCTGTCTCAGATACTAGTATCAATAGTGAAAGTGAAAGTTGCTTGGTCGTGTCTGATTATTTGTGACCCCACGGACTAAAGAATCCATGGAATTCTCCAGGCCAGAATACTGGAGTGGGTAGCCTTTTCCCTTCTCTAGGAGATTTTCCCAACCCAGGGATTGAACCCAGGTTTCTCACAGGTGGATTCTTTACTAGCTGAGCCACAAAGGAAGCCCAAGAATACTGGAGTGGGTAACCTATCTCTTCTCCAGTGGATCTTCCCAACCCAGGAATCTAACCAGGGTCTCCTGAATTGCAGGTGGGTTCTTTACCAACTGAGCTATCAGGGAAGCCCTAGTCTCTTATAATTACATGAGATAATGCTTTATTCAACTACTTAGTAATTCTGAAGTAAACCAAAGTAGAAGAAAGTCAGCCATGTCAGCATTAGTTCACATTTAATAAGTAATTTCATAAATTCTCAAATATCTCAGAAATTATTTTTGCACCATATTCTGATTTAAACAGTGAGGTTAATAATTTAAAATTATTCAAGAATGTTTTGTAGTGATAATAACTAACAAAAATGATATATACTGGCAAGGAACTCTAATTAAATTTAGTCTTTTGAATTTATAATGTTGGAAAGCAAATTTATCTGTTGACATACTTTATCATAAAACTCTTTTCTTATTTGCCTAGGTGAAGGAAAAGGGGAAGAATGTATTTACATATATTTCTAAGTTCTTCACCAATTTGCCATACTGGTACAGTACAATTAAGTGTTATTTTTCAACTTTAAAAGGTTATTTAATTTTTCCTAAGTGAAGTAGGGGGTTGGGAGGAGCAGTGGGCAAGCTTACTGGCAGTACTACCTAATTTCATCATTGTTTTAATATAAATCACACATGTCTGACAAATTCAAAAAGCAGCTTTCTCAGCAAGACTTTTTTGTTGGTAATCCCATGAGGATTTAACCTGTCTTAGTTGAATCATCAGAGAAAATATTACTTTTCCCTTCTCTGTGTTTTTCCCTTTTTCTTTTTTCGGGTCTCTTATGTTATGCCAAATGCGTTTACTTAAATACTTCTTCAGATCACTTCTAAATGACATAACTGACTTTGAGCATGATCATTAGGCTCAATCAATAAATGACAATATGATCATGGGTCTAGCTGACTATAATGGTCAAATTGACTGAAAGCCTTTTTGTATAAACAGACCAAGCATGATTTTTTACTTTTTTCAAGTTGGCTAAAAGCCCAATCATGTTTAAGAATGATTTCAATTTATTCCTAAAATTTACCTGTTACATTTAAACATCTTTGTATTATATTTACTTTGTTAATGATGGTCTTTATTTGCCCGTACAAATGGCTTTTTAAAAAATGAGGTCAAGTTCATCAATTTGCTAACAGTTTTTGACTGATATTGGCTCTCTGTTTACATATTACTTCATTTATTGCATTATTAAATCAATTCTTAGTTTATAAGCCAAGAAAATGTTTTATACTGCAATATGGTTATCTCCCTAGAGTTCATTAGCTCATTTTCCTTCAGTTAACTCTGCATGCACTGCACCTCTCTCCTAACTTTTCTAATGGTAAAGTCGTCTTATTGCTCATCCAGGCAGGACCTCCAGTGTAGCCTTGAATTGCCAAAGAAAAAAAAGACAGAAAATGACTTTTCAGGTCATCTATCCTAGACTTCTGATTGTCTATCAATGTTGTCTTTGGAAGGAGATGAAGTACTTGAGGTGAGATCATGCCATGTAGGTCTGTGGCTTAATGTATATTTGATGATTAGCTCTGGGATATAGGAAAGTTTGGTCTGCCTTTTCAATGACCTATTCACTGAGCCTGCCAGTGCAGGAGACGCTGGTTCAATCCCTGGGTCAGGAAGATCCCCAGGAGAAGGAAATGGCTACCCACTCTAATATTCTTGCCTGGGAAATCCTATAGACAGAAGAACCTGGTGGGCTACAATCCATGGGGTTGCAAAAGAGTCAGACATGATTTAGTGACTAGGCTATTATATTTTTAGTGCTTTCAAAGAATTTTAACATGAAGAAAAGAGATTTTGCTTTTTCCTTGAAATTGCATAGCTAATTAGTTGTGGTGTTAGAAATACATTCCTCTGATAGCTACCACATTTTTCTTCCGATTGCATCAAGGTGGATAAGTAACCAAGTTATATTTTCATATATGCTTGCATATTAGCACAAATTTAGTTCAGAAATGAAAGCCAATGAATACCCCTAGACATAATAAACTGAACGTTCTATTCAAATTAAAACCCAACAACATTTTGCCAGTGGGTTTAATTTAGCTCAAATTTAAAAAAAAATGAGTTAAAAATACACATAGGCTAGTCTTTTTAAATCCATTCTTCCTGAAAGATCATTGCCACTTTCTCTAACCTTACATATTAACTGTTTAGTGAAACTGATCAATGTAGAGAACTTCTCTAAATGAAGAACTCAGATTCTCAACAAAGAAATTTAAAACTGTTATCTGCATAATAAATCAATAGTCAGAAAATATGGCCTCACCTAATTTACATTTTGTCTAAGTCAACAAAGCAGTCACTCATGCTTGTGGAGGCAATGAGTAGTGAACTTAATTTTAAGCCTATTGTCTCTTTTAGATAACATCCTGTGTTGAGCAGTAATAATCCTCTCCCTGTCTTTTTCCAGGAAATCTTTTCCCACTGAATTTAACACCAGGAGTTTATTTTAATGCTTTAAAAGTTTATAACTTTATTATATAAAGCAAGAAAAAGCAGATGAGGGTATTGGTAATCAAACAGAGATTCTTCTGGATACAACTGATGTGGATACAAAAGTTTTCTAGCCAAAAGAGCAATTTACTCATATTGCCATGCTTCTCTATCTAAAAGGGAGGCTGCATATGGTAGGCGGTCAGCTTTTCCAGCAACACTCACAAATATTTTCCTTATGCTGCAAATGAAACTCTCTTGACTCAGTGTCTCACCCAGTAGACGTTATTCATTTTGAAACAACACAGCTGTAATTCAGATTTTACATCTGATACGTTTCCTCCATGAATAAGGTTCCAAAAGTAAGCCAAAATATTGAGAGAAGTACACTTAACACATCTCATCAAGAGAGAATCTGTCAATGCAATCAACTTTCAAAAGCTGAGAGTAAGGGTGTTCTTGTTTGTTAGTAGGGATTTTTATTTTTTTAAATACCACTGACTAAATTGGTGTAGTCATCCTTAAATATCACACCTTTGAGAAAATAGGTATTCAAATAATTAAAGCAATTAATTAACTTTTATCTTTTTTCTTTACCCTTCACTGACAAATGGTGAAGGGTCATGCCTTGTGACATGAAAGTTTATGAAATAGTTTGTGAAGCTGATAGATAGCATCACCAGAATATGAGACCACATTTAGTCCATGAGAGGGGTGACTTCTGTGGGTAGACCGTATTTATGGCTGTAGGAGATGAGGTAAAATGAGTCAGCAAGGGAAACTCGGCATTCAAAAAATAGATTAAAAGGAGGTAGCAATCGACATTGAGGAGGTTCAGAAAGTGGCACTGAGGTTTCCATGAAGCCAATGAAACACTGTAACAATGATTTACAACGAAAATAACATGAAGAGATAAAGGTCAGACATCTGAATCAAGATGGTGGTTTCTAAACAAACATAACAGTAGTCATGAAAGGACAGCACAGAAAGGATTTCAGCAATGAAAAAGGAGTGTGTTTCAGGCTAGAAAATTTTCCAGACTTTCTAGATAAGATCTTTTGCACAGAAGAGCTAAAAAAAAAAAAAAAAAAAAAAAGACTATGAAATCAGGGCCCAAGGCTAGGGTTTGTTTGAGGATTTGTTCTCCATAAAAGCAAAAGATGGAGTCAAACTAACAGCAACACTGACTTTCTGCTGAGTTAGATTTTGCAAATGTAATTTGAGTCAGGATTGATTCCAGTGCAAACATGTAAGATAGGGGAAAGAGCAGATTGAAGAAAAGGAAATTAAACAGAAAAAGTTGTATAAAGAAAAGGCCTGGAAAGACTGAGACACTTCCTGTTTCTGATAACGATGGACTAGGTTATTCAGAGCACTTATCCTGCTAAAAGGAATTTAAAAATTAGGAAAAAGGTTTAAAAAAATTCCTCTCTAAAATACATAAGAAAATTACAAAATTGTAAAAAATTACCAATGAAAAAATAAACGGAATGCTATAAATCAAGTAGAAAAGCAAGCATAGAAGCTAATTTTGCCTATTGGCATTTGTTGACCTAAAAATTTAAAACTGACTATAATGAAGAGGACAGATTTCAAAACTGAGGGCATATGTAAGGTGGAGAGTCTGTTGGAAGATCTTCATGTCAGTTTGGACTAAGGGCTACTAGCTCTTGGTTCAGAGAACAAATCTTAATTAGGAAGAGACATAATCTTTGCATAGAATTACAATCTATCCACTCCAGTATTCTTGGCTGGAAAATTCCATGGGCAGAGGAGCCTGGTGGGCTACAGCTCATGGAGTCATAAAGAGTTGGACATGACTGAGCACACAGACACACAGGTGATCCAAGAAATTGGAAACTTTTACATTGCTTAAAGTGGACATGGCCAGGTAGTGCTCCTAGCCGTCTGTCAGAAAAGAACATAAATCTTGTCTGAAAAAAGGAATCACTTCCATAGGTTCAAATTTTTAAAAATATAACAGTGATAAAGGATAACCATAAAGAAAATGACTGTGAACTAGAAGAAATAAGAAAAAGGAAACTGACTATAAGGACTTCAGATTATGAAGTTATTAGATGCAGACTAAGAAATCATTATCCTAACTAGAATTGAGAAAAAAATAGTAAAAGACAAGAATGAAGATAGAACTCTATTAAAATGGCATATCATACTTGAAATGTCTAGATATTTTAAAAATCAGATTCAATACATTTGTAAAAGACATTTATGAGCTGGAATGTAGATTAGGAGAAATTAAGTGAAGTACAGAGTTATCAAAAGATGGAAATATTCATTTGTGATTAAAAGAGTAAAGTGTGGAAAGGTTTAGTATATGCAAAATTGGAAGACAGAGAGAGAGAGAGAAAAGAAAAAGAGATAATGGCTTAGAATTTTCTAAAATCAATAATAGATATTGCAGCACTCAGAAACGCATCAATAATAGTATGTAACAGAAACTTTTGCATGTCAGTAGCCTATAGTAAAACACATTTACTTTTTTTCACAGTTCTTCAAATTGTTTGAGGATCAAATTCAACACTATGACTCTCATTTTGGGGCCAGCAACTAATTAGGACATTCTTTTCTTATGGCAGTTGTCAATAGCACAACAGCAATAAACAGAAACACGTCATCCTTCATAGAGCTTTGGCTAGGTACTGACACACTCTCACTTCCTTCTTCATTTTCTTGATCAAAGTTTAATACATGGACAAGCCTATTAGTGAGATGAGGGTATTTATTCTGCTCACTGTAAACAAAAGTATTCTTAAATAAGAAAGGAGGCATTTTGAGGATATAATAAAACATGCCATAGACATCCATCACAATTTCAGGAAGCTTAATCAACATCAAATGAATAAATGAATGGATAAATAAACAAAATCAAAGACAAAGAGAAAATTTAAGTGTAGCAAAGGGGGACCTATTTCCATCAAAATTGTGATAATTAGCTGATTTTCAGCCTTTTGTCAAACAATATTGTATTTTAGTCTAAGTGTACCAAAAGTGTACCAGTGAAAAGACAAAGATTGTCTGACTAGATGAACAACAATCTAATTATAAACAATTTAGAAGAGATACTTCTAGAACAGAGCATACAGAAAAATTGAAATTTGGAAGATGAAGAAATATACTATAGAAACACTTAGGTAAATGAAAGATGTGTAACTCAACATCTTTCTCAAGATAGATTAAAAAATGGTGATGAACATACTAATCAGTATGATTAGTCAGGTGAGAATCGCTTTCGTTTTTAACCTTTTTTCTTAATTCTATGTTTGTTTCTTTTGAGTGAATCTTCCCCATGTTTAATAAATTACCTGAGATTTTCTCAAAATACATCTATTATTAAATGTCCATTTAACAGTGGTAAAAATCCTCTTTTTCTTTAACCATGAAGGTTAAAGTATTTCACTTTACAATTGTAAAAGTGTATTTTGTCTCTACTGAATAATTCTTGCCAGGAAAATTCCATGGACAGAGGGGCTTGGAGGGTTAGTTAACGGGGTTGCAAAAAGTCAGATATGAATAAGTGATTGAGCACTACTAGTATACAACAACATATCATGTATCTTTACGAATTCAAATACAAATGAACATTGCCCAAGAGCTATTATCAATTCATGTTCAGTTCAGTTCAGTTACTCAGTCTTGTTCGACTCTTTGCGACCCCATCGACTGCAGCACGCCAGGCCTCCCTGTCCATCACCAACTCCCGGAATTTACTCAAACTCATGTCCATTGAGTCAGTGATGCCATCCAACCATCTCATGCTCTGTCATCCCCTTCTCCTCCCGCCTTCAACCTTTCCCAGCATCAGGGTCTTTTCCAATGAGTAAGCTCTTCGTATCAGGTGGCCAAAGTATTGGAGTCTCAGCTTCAGCATCAGTCCTTCCAATGAATATTCAGGACTAATTTCCTTTAGGATGGACTGGTTGGATCTCCTTGCAGTATAAGGGACTCTCAAGAGTCTTCTCCAACATCACAGTTCAAAAGCATCAATTCTTTGGCACTCAGCTTTCTTTATAGTCTTAATTATATTTCAATTGTCCTTCTTCTGACAAGTCTGGAATACAAGCACTCTCATATGTCATCTTTTTTCTTGCATTAGACAAAGTGAAATCATTTTTTAATAAAAACATTGAGAAAACACTAATTCTAGGTTTTAGGAACATGTTAGCAAATCTAAATATTAATGAAAAACAGAGCTAAAGAGTTTAGATTGGATTGCATGAGCTAAAGTGCTTATAGTTCTAGAAGTTGGTGGACCATTGGTTGTTTTAGACTTTATTCATATTCTGGATTTTGGAGAATCATGTAGCNAAAAAAAAAAAAAAAAAAAATTGCCTGCAGAAGACGCAGAGACACAGGTTCAATCCCTGGGTCGGGAAGATTCCCTGGAGGAGGGCATGGCCACCCACTCCCGTGTTCTTGCCTGGAGAACCCACGGACAGAGGAGCCTGGTGGGCTGCCAACCATAGATAAGGTTGCAGAGAGTCAGACAGGACTGAAGCTTCTGGGCATGCGTGCACAAGCTGCATTGTTAACATGTTCGTATCTTGAGTCAGGGCACCAGACTAAATTCTTCATGAAGTTTTAAATTCATGGCTGTTTACAAAAATTGTGTCTTCTAACTAAGCCCCAAAATTCAGAGAAAAAAGGACCCTTGCAGATCACTCAGGCCAGTGTTTCTAGGATGTCACTGACCTGTTTACCTAGAATGGCGCTTAAAAACAAACAAACAAAAAGAAGTACAGGCAGTTTAAAGAAAAATATTAGCTAAGTCATTAAATGTATATTGTGGTGGGAATGTGGCAAAAGAAGCAACAGTGGCAATGAGTATGGTGAAAGCTTGGGAAATACTCATCTTTAGGCTTATTCGCTTTGTCTTGTAATTGGGGTGAAATTCACAAAGCGTAAAATCAACCATCTTCAAGTGGTATTTAGTACCTTCCCAGTGCTATACACTTATTATCACCTCATCCTGAAACATTTTCGTTATCCAAAAGGGACACCCTGTGGCCATTAATCCGTCACTCCCTCTCCGCTAGAGCCACCAATCTGTTTTCTGTCTCTGGAGATTTGCTTTCCCTGGACCCTTGATGGAAATGGAACCGCAAAATATGGGGCCTTGGCTTCTTGCACTCAACATAATGTTTGCAGGGTCCATCCATGTGGTGGCACGCATCAGTATTGCATTCCTTTTTAGTGCTGAGTAATATTCCACTGAGTGGATATACCACATTTGGGATATTTATTCATGAGTTGATGGCATTTGGGTCGTTTCCACTTTAGGGCTGTTGTGAACAGTTATTTGCTCTGCCTTCTTTTTTTTTTTTTTTTGGCTGCACCATGCGGCTGATGGTATCTTAGTTCCCTGAGCAGAGGTTGAACCCTCACCCTTAGCAATGAAACCACAAGAGTCTTAACCACTGGACTGCCAGGGAATTCCCATCTGCTCTGCTTTTAAACCCCTGGGAGGTCAGGAATTGGACTTGCCAGCATCACTCAGCCACCATCACTATGCCAAGGCTTGAAATATATGTGGAATATATGAAACTTCCATTTGCTTTACTTATAGGGAAAGGTTGTTGATGGACATGTAACCTATATAAGACAAATTGTTTTCCACACTGTAGCAGCAGAGCTAAGAGTGAGGCTCTGATAACAGTGTACACTGAATCTGGAGCCAGATGGCTTGAGTTCACGTCTTGACTCTGCCACTTACTAACTCAGAGAAATACTTGAACCTCCATATCCTTACCTTCCTCCCCTCTGTAAACTGGAGACTATAAAATTACCTACTTCTCAGAGTTATCGTGAGGATTAAATGAGTTAAAATATGTAAGTACCTGTTGTATTATAAGCATTACACAATTATGAGCACTTCTGTTACTTTTTTTTTTTTTAACTTTCTGTGTATTGTTTTATTTCTCATCAAATAATTGTGGAAAGTCAGAAGTGAACATACACATTTGAAAACCGACTGTTCATTTGCTAACTACAAATGTTTGTAGCAGGTTCAGAAGTACCTGCTTTGGGTAATTTTGAACACTAGGAAGTCATTTCACTGCATTTCCTTTAAAATAATCCCATGGCTTTATTTGGCCTTGTCCCCACTTACTCCTAGTGATTTTTCACTTTGGGTACATTTCTAAATTTCCCTTGCATTGAGCATCTTCACACCTGAGAGGCTTGAATTTCTGCTCTTGATGATACCTGCTCTTATTCCTGTTAGAACTTGTGTGTTTTTAAACATCTTTTCTCTGGCTTTTAAGTGGATGCCTTGATTTTAGTCACTATAGTTTTGCTGCGTGCTGGTAATGTTACATGCTATATATTCATATGCTAGATGTATATAGAAAATCTGCTCCTGTTTATAAAACAGATGCGTTTGTTCTTCTCACCTATGAATGGTCACATGTCCTTTGTGGGGCAGTGGGTGTGGGAGAAGCAACTGGTTTTTTTTTTTTTTTTTAAGCTTGAACAGACTGGATTTCTATAGGACATATCGCCAGTGTTTTGTTTTGGTTTTTTCCTTCTTTCATTTCCACACTAATCTGAAGTTTCTTTAACAGAAAACATTAAAAATGTGCATAATTATGGGGCAAAATGTCAAGCAGTCAGTTTAATTTGCTGATGAATACATGAAATTAATGTTTCCCAACAGTCCCAGGATTTCGCATTACGAATTAGCAGGGGGAAGGTAATGTTTTGTTGACATTTGTTAACACTGTTGATTGCTTGTTTGGCTTGTGTTCTGCCTGCAGGTGGATTTTGCCTTCACCGTGTGGCAGAGTTTCCCCGAGAGGATTGTGGGGTACCCCGCACGCAGCCATTTCTGGGACAACTCTAAGGAGCGGTGGGGCTACACGTCCAAGTGGACGAACGACTACTCCATGGTGTTGACGGGAGCTGCTATTTACCACAAGTGAGGAGCCTGGGCATCACTTTACACTGTTGCTTTTGTGACTTTCTGGCTGCTGCAAAAGTTGGAACTTGGGCCAAGTCTTGTTAACAACCTTATCGAAAATTGTCTGGATCTCTGTTTGAGTTTTGCTGATGTGGTTAACATGTGTCTTTGAAACCAGTAAAACCTCTCGGCTTATTGCATCGTTAGAACTGACGGTAGGTCTGCATCTTCAGCAAGTCTGAGATGTGGAGACATCCTCAGGGTGTGTTGAGGGACTGAATGTGTAGAAGAACCAACAGAGTAAATACTTCATGGAGAACCGCCCAGCATTGTTCTGGGGCTTCCCTGATGGCTCAGACTGTAAAGAATCCACCTGCAATTTAGGAGATCCCAGGTTTGATCCCTGGGTCAGGAAGATCCCCCGGAAAAGGGCATGGCGACCCACTCCAGTATGCTTGCCTAGAGAATCCCCTGGACAGTGGAGCCTGGCAGGCTATAGTCCGTAGAGTTGCAGAGAGTCAGACATGACTGAGCAACTAAGCAAGCATTGTTGTAGGTGCTTGGGGTTTACTACTGAATAAAATAGAAAAAATCTTGAATCTAGCAAGGGGAGACACAGTGTACATAATAATTCTATAATATGTTAGGACATAAATTATATAGCAAAAAGTCAACCAGAGCAGCATAAAGGATGCTGCTGCTGAGTCACTTCAGTCATGTGTGACTCTGTGTGACCCCATAGATGACCCCATAGACAGCAGCCCACAGGCTCCCCTATCCCTGGGATTCTCCAGGCAAGAACACTGGAGTGGGTTGCCATTGCCTTCTCCAATGCATGAAAGTGAAAAGTGAAAGTGAAGTTGTCTGACTCTTAGCGACCCTATGGACTGCAGCCTGCCAGGTTCCTCTGTCCATGGGATTTTCCAGGCAAGAGTACTGGAGTGAGTTGCCATTGCCTTCTCCGGCATAAAGGATGAGGAGTACCAAAGGTGGAAATGGGGCTGGTTGGAAGCTGTAGGGTGATCCTCCTTAAGCGGATGAGGTTTGAGAGGAGACTTGAGAGGAGGAAAGAAAGTTAGGCAGAATACCTGTCGGAAGGGCGCTCTGGTGTCAAGAGCAGCAGGAATACACGCCCTGAGGCAGGATGCTGGAGGAATGTCCAGAAGATCACTGTGACCCGAGTGAAGTGAGGGGCAAGCAAGTGAGAGAGATCATGGGAGCCCAGATGCCAGACCCTACTGTCCGTTATGAGGACTTGACTCTCTTCTAGGTAACATGGGAGCCAGTGGAGGGGTGTGAGGAGAGCAGTCTGTCTTATGCTTTAGGCATCCACTGTGAAGGCTGTGATGAGGACAGAGTACAAAGGGACCAGGGGAAGTGCAGGGAAGCCTATTAGGGGGTGACTGACCTTATCTAGATAAGAGATGATGGAGCCTGGATTAGGAAGTGAGGGGCAGAGGTGGGAAGTAGTGACCAGACTGTGGGTGTATTTTGAAGATGCTCCAGCATCATTACTGACAGACTGGATACAGAGTTTGATGACTCAGGTTTTTTGCCCTGAAGTACTAAAAGGATAGAGTAAGCCATCAGTAGAGCTGGGGAGGAGTGTAGATGGAACAGGTATAAGGGAAAATAGAGGAGTTCAGTCTTGGGCATGTGAGGACATTGAAGCGAGTGTTTGAAAAAGGTCAGGGATGGAAATAAACATCTTGGAGCTGCTTGCCTGGATCTGGTCTTTAAAGCCAGGGGACGCAGGTAAGATGGCCAAATTCGTGAGTGCAGAAGGCGAATGTTCCTGCCTAAGTCATTCTTGAAATCCCAACTCCTTTGTAAGGTGAACATACCCATCTCACCCTAGTCTTTTTTAGTTAAAAAACAAAAAAATAGAGAATCCTGTCATCAGGGATGGAGTTGGAAATGCACAAGGTATAAGCATTTGGGGTGGCGGAAGCTTGATTTCAGGGTTCCACCTCTTTCTTCCTGCTGCCACCACTCGGTGAATCTGATTCGGTCAAGTGATTTTTCCTAGAAATCTGGGCTGTATACGCATGTGTGCATGCTAAATCACTTCAGTTGTGTTCAACTCTTTGCTACCCTATGGACTGTAGCCCACCAGGCTCCTTTGTCAATGGGACTCTCTCCAGAAAAGAACACTAGAGTGGGTTGCCATTTTCTTCTCCAGGGAATTTTCCCGACCTAGGGATCTAACCTGTGTCTCATCACCTGCACTGGCAGGTGGGTTCTTTACCATTAGCAACATTACTTTTGAGCAATATGTGCTATGTATAACTCTCCAAAAAAAATAATAGGGTGAGAAATAATTCAAATTAATTGTGTTTTCTCCATAATGACTGACCACCAGATTAATAGCTCTAAGAAGTGATGAAATACATGGCTTCGAGGCCCCCAAAATGGAATGATTATATTTTTGGAACCAGAGTTAGGGGATAGTATTGAATACAGCTCTGATTAAACCAATAATTAAAATGGTAAAGCAGTTTGTAATGATATGTGTAAGTAACTTATTTTACATCTAAGTTTCTAACCAACCAGCCTGAGTTTAAAGCTAGGCTGAGCAGACAATATCTGCATCTGTGGGTGTCTCTGCACCTTGTCTCCTTGTCTGTAAAACAGGGATGATAATAATAGTACCTACATCATAGGTTCCTTATAAGGTTTAAGTGAGGAATTTCTTAGAAGGCACTTTAGAACATTACCTGGTGTACAGTAAGTACCATATAAATGATCATTGTCGTCATCATCATCATCCATGATGTATTTGGATTTAAAGAATGGGTATGTGTTTTCTGTCAAAGAAGACCACCTGTTATTATACAATGATGGCCCCTGCTGATACCTGTCTTCGGTTTTTACAGATATTATCACTACCTTTATACCCATTACCTGCCAGCCAGCCTGAAGAACATGGTGGACCAATTGGCCAACTGTGAGGACATACTCATGAATTTCCTGGTGTCTGCTGTGACAAAATTGCCTCCAATCAAAGTGACCCAAAAGAAGCAGTATAAGGAGACAATGATGGGACAGGTAAGGGAAGGAGAGCCCTCCCCCTCTGCTTTGCTCGCTGGTAGCTCAGTCTGTAGTCACGAGGACACACTTTTCTTGTAGGAAGCATAATGAGGAAATACCAATAAACACTTCCAAAAGCCCTGAGGCAGCATATGGTTGGCACATAATTGGGAAGATGAAAGTCAAGGGTATCTTTATGTCAAGAATATAAAAGCTCTCTAAATTGGTGCAGTCACTGTGGAAAAAAGTATGGAGTTTCCTTAAGAAAACTAGAAATAGAGTTACCATATGATCCAGCAATCCCATTCCTGGGCATATACCCAGAGAAAACTCTAATTTGAAAATACATATGTACCCCAGTGTTCATAGCAGCACTGTTTACAATGGCCAAGATGCGGAAGCAACCTACATGTCCATCCACAGATGAATGGATAAAGAAGATTCTCTATATGATGGAATATTATTCAGTCATGGGAACAAATGAAATAATGCCATTTGCAGCAACGTAGATGGACCTAGAGATAATCATACTAAGTGAAGTAAGTCAGACAGAGAAGGGCAGATAGAATATGATATCTCTCATAAGTGGAAGCTGGAAAAAAAATATACTTATTTACAAAACAGACACAAACTTCTGGTTACCAGAAGGGATAGTGGTGGGGGAGGAAAGATAAATTAGGAGTTTGAGATTAACATATACACTACTTTGTAGTGGACTCTTTTTTTTTTTTTTCATTTGTAAGGGAATAAGAAGGAGCTTAGGATCTCAACAGTGTTTCCATTCACAAATGTGAGTGCTTGCTGGAATATAGGGGGTCTAGCCTTTTGAAGATGAGCAGGCCATTCAGAAATAATCTACAAGCTTATCCCAAATAATAGGAGCAAAATGGAGCTCCCTAGGGCTTCCCTGGTGGCTCAGACAGTAAAGAATCTGTCTACGATGCAGGAGACCCAGGCTCAGATCCCCTGGAAGGGAATGGCAACCCTCGCCAGTGTTCTTGCCTGGAGAATTCCATGGACGGAGCCTGGTAGGCTGCAGTTGGTAAGCTGCAGTTGCGTGGAGTTGGACATGCCTGAGCAACTATCACTTGGAACTGTCAACTCTGATATGGACTCAACTGGTCAGCTTAATCTGATACTGTCTCTGACTTACCAAGCAGAGTTCCTCTAGTACCAATGGTAAAGAATGAAGCCTGGGGACGACCCTGCCAATCCAGTGGTTATGACTTGACTTTCCAGTTTTACGGGTATGGGTTCAATCTCTGGTCAGGGAACTAAGATCCCACATGCCCTATGGCCAAAAACCGAAAGATAAAATGGAAACAATATTGTAACAAATTCAATAAAGACTTTTAAAATGGTCCACATCAAAAATAAATAAATAAATAAAGAATGAAGCCTGAGTTCTGCCCCTTTCTAGCCTTGAACAAACAATTTTAACTTCCTTGAACCTGCTTCCTCATCTGTACAGTGGAAATGTTATTACACGGGTAGATCACTTGATCAGGTTGTTGCGAGGCACAAATGAGCTCATGAGAATACTTTACAAATAGTATTTTGTTTGTTGCTTTGCTGCTCCAAGGTAAGTTGACATTTGTGTTTACCTTCGGTGGTTACTTTCAAGCATGTTGACACTTGTGACCTTACAGTGACTCTGAGTGATTCTCACAGCAAAATGTACCTTCCTATGAAAGTATTTTCTAACAATGTATGAGGATACAAACATGTTATATGCATCATTAAAAAATCACCTATTGATGTTAGTGAATTCACAGCCCACCTTTTCCTTGTTTCATACAAAGATGAAGATATTATGCTTTGTTGGTCCATTTAAATTTCAGCGCTGGGGTCATTTATGGCTTTCTTTTAAATCAGTGTCAGTCATAGAAATGATCTAAATCAGTCTCAAGGTCAACATGGAGAATGAAGAGGTGGCAACCATCTTTCTACTTATCCAGAATCAACCAAGTTCACTGGAGGGCTTTAAAAAATTATTTGGGAAAGCATACACACATTATGAGTCACTGTATTTACTCCCAAGTGCAAAAAGAAGTTTTCTGTTGAGCGACCACAGCAGCTGAAGCTCAGTTCGAAGGTCCTTCATGGCCCAGAGACTGTCAGTGCCTGTGGATCTTTGCTTGGGACCTTGGGGAACGTGGCAGGCCTGGGGAAGTCATCTGGCAAGGCTGGAAATCCGGACCTATGCTTGCATCGGTGGCCAGGCCAGATCCAGAGCCCTAACACATGCCCACTGCACCCAACTTTGTTTCCCACCATGCGTCCCTCTCGCCTGGCGCCCAACTCATCATCTTCCTTGTTTCTCTCCCTTTCTACAGACCTCTCGGGCTTCCCGCTGGGCTGACCCTGACCACTTTGCCCAGCGACAGAGCTGCATGAATACGTTTGCCAGCTGGTTTGGCTACATGCCGCTGATCCACTCTCAGATGAGGCTGGACCCCGTCCTCTTTAAAGACCAGGTCTCCATTCTGCGGAAGAAATACCGAGACATCGAGCGGCTTTGAGGAACCCGGCCGAGTCGGGGAGGGGCCGCGAGAAGGGCTGGAGGACAGGGTCAGCTGTCTCTCTGCCGCGAGCAGGTCCGCTCAGCAGCAGAGCCAGATTGTGCCAAGCATCCAAATAAACTAAGATGAACAGAATGACAGAAAAAAAAAAAAAAATGGCCAATGGAAACTCTACTCCTGACTCGGAGGACTGCACAGGACTGCTCCAGATTCACTTCACTGGCTTCTATGTCCCAAGACTAGGTTGTGTACAGTTTAATTATGGAACATTAAATAATTATTTTTGAAATGATTGCTATGCAGGTTTAAACTTTTTTAATGATCAAAACTATTAAAAACCAGAGTTCTTTCTTTAATCAAAATTGTGTTGGTTGTGAATATTTCAAAGCTGCTGCTCCTCACCCTACAAACAGCATTGCTGTGGGTCACCCAGAGTGCCCGAAAGTTACAAAATGCTCAGACTCCATGGAAAACACCCTGAGGCAGCCTCCCCTGTGTCAAGAAACAGCCGAGCATACCTGAGATAGATTCACTCTTCAACTTTGCCAGTGCAGATTGCTTTCCATTTTGAATTTGCAGATCCACTTGAACTTTTATCTCTAAAATATCGCTGCATAGGAGAAGGTATTATGACCTCCAAGTAGACAGTTCTAACTAAAAACTTTATATTTGGGGAGTACAGTCATCTTTTTCACTGGGAGAGGTGGGGGAATTAGTACCAAGAAGACATTAGTGTGATTAAGAAATGTGCAGTTTGCACAAGGAACCATGCAGACAATTCACCAGCATATTAATGAGGTGGAAATACTGACCCGTAATAGTTATCCAGTGCTTTTCAGGGAGATGGGCGAGATTACACATCCAGCCACTGACACAAGTCTACTTAACATTGGGAAAGGCTTTGGCTTAGAGGCAAAGAAAGAACGAATGTGCTGGTGGCACAAGCTGAAGTCATAAGACAAGTCCTTTTGTGGTTGAGTGACCCGAAGTTCCAGAGTCTTTACTATTGAGAAAGAAATGATGATGTCTAAATTCTCAGCACTGAACTTGAGGACTGCTGAGGAGTGTGTATCACCATTGGGACCCTGATACCACTTTTAGCCAAACACTGTTGTGAGCAAGAATCTGGCAAAAAAAATAATCAGGAACAAATGTGAAAGCCATTTTATTTCCTTTTAATTTTTAAATCTATAGTGTGGTTGTGCTTTTCCTTAAAAAAAGGATATTACTTTTCCTACAAATGCTTGGCTTCTGATTATTATCAAATTGCAATTACAAGCTGAAATATATATATATATATATTTATATATTTCTTAACTCCAGTGTAAAAGATAGAGACTTCTGAGATGAAATGCTTGCTTCTATTTGGAAGAAGCAAGAGAGAATAGAGAAGGGAAAGATCTCTTATGCTAAATAAACAAAAAATACTTTAAATTGTTTTGCCCCTCAACTATCATATATCTCATAAATTTTTTCCATTATTGGGTGAGAAGAAAGTTTCATCACAGAATTGTGTTCAAATCACTTCAGGTGATTCGTCTGGCTTAGGTCAGTGGAAATCGTAAATCCAGGGGACTTTAACTCGTCCTTGTATTGCAGACATCTGGAAGAGAAAGAGGAACTTGCAAAGAGAATTGAAAGAGAGAGAGAGAGAGGACTAAGCATGCTGTCTAGTGACAGAGCAAGATCCAAAGCCCGCACGTCCCGATTCTGTGTTGTGAGTGGTACACAGGCAAAGAGCTTCAGTGAAAGATGGTCTGATGGCAGCCTTGTGACTCAGACTACGACTACTACTAAGTCACTTCAGTCGTGTCCGACTCTGTGCGACCCCATAGACGGCAGCCCACCAGGCTCCCCCATCCCTGGGATCCTCCAGGCAAAAACACTGGAGTGGGTTGTCGATTTGATCTCTGATTCCTCTGCCTTTTTCAAACCAGCTTGAACATCTGGAAGTTCACAGTTCATGTATTGCTGAAGCCTGGCTTGGAGAATTTTGAGCATTACTTTACTAGCATGTGAGATGAGTGCAATTGTGCGGTAGTTTGAGCATTCTTTGGCATTGCCTTTCTTTGGGATTGGAATGAAAACTGACCTTTTCCAGTCCTGTGGCCACTGCTGAGTTTTCCAAATGTGCTGGCATATTGAGTGCAGCACTTTCACAGCATCATCTTTTAGAATTTGAAGTAACTCAGCTGGAATTCCGTCACCTCCATTAGCTTTGTTCACATTCCAGGATGTCTGGCTCTAGGTGAGTGATCACACCATCGTGATTATCTTGGTCGTGAAGATCTTTTTTGTACAGTTCTGTNTAAGGCCCACTTGACTTCACATTTCAAGATGTCTGGCTCTAGATGAGTGATCACACCATCGTGATTATCCAGGTCATGAAGATCTTTTTTGCACAGTTCCTGTATGTATTCTTGCCACCTCTTCTTAATATCTTCTGCTTCTCGTAGGTCCAGACAATTTCTGTCCTTCATCGAGCCCATCTTTGCATGAAATGTTCCCTTGATATCTCTAATTTTCTTGAAGAGATCTCTAGTCTTTCCCATTCTGTTGTTTTCCTCTATTTCTTTGCATTGATCACTGAAGAAGGCTTTCTTATCTCTTCTTGCTATTCTTTGGAACTCTGCATTCAGATGCTTATATCTTTCCTTTTCTCCTTTGCTTTTTGCTTCTCTTCTTTTCACAGCTGTTTGTAAGGCCTCCCCAGACAGCCATTTTGCCTTTTTGCATTTCTTTTCCACGGGGATAGTCTTGATCCCTGTCTCCTGTACAATGTCACGAACCTCATTCCATAGTTCATCAGGCACTCTATCTATCAGATCTAGGCCCTTAAATCTATTTCTCACTTCCACTGTATAATCATAAGGGATTTGATTTAGGTCATACCGGAATGGTCTAGCGGTTTTCCCTACTTTCTTCAATTTAAGTCTGAATTTGGCAATAAGGAGCTCATGATCTGAGCCACAGTCAGCTCCTGGTCTTGTTTTTGTTGACCGTATAGAGCTTCTCCATCTTTGGCTGCAAAGAATATAGGGGCACATAAATCTTTTCGAATTAGTGCTTTTTTTTCTTCAGGAAAATACCCAGAAGTGGAACTGCTGGATCATATGAAAATTCTATTTTTACTTTTTTTGAGGATTCTCCATATTGCTTTCTGCAGTGGCTATACTAATTTACATTCCTACCAACACTGCATGAGTGTTCCCACTTCTCCAGTTCCTCACCAACCCTTTTTATTTCTTGTATTTTTGTCAATAGCCATTCTGACAGGTATGATACTATATCTCATTATTGCTTCATTTGCGTTTTCCTGATGATTAGTGGTATTGAGCATATTTTCATGTGTCTGCTGGTCATTTGTGTGCCTTCTTTGGAAAAAAAGTATATTCGGTATATATGCCCATTTAAAAAAAGGGGGGCGTTGTTCGTTCTATAAAACTCTTTAGAGGAAAACATAGGCAGAATACTCGATGACATAAATCAAAGCAAGATCCTCTATGATCCACCCCCTAGAGTAATGGAAATAAAAACAAAAGTAAGTGAGTGGAACCTGATTAAACTTAAAAGCTTTTGCACAGCAAAGGAAACTATAAGCAAGGTGAAAAGACAGCCCTCAGAATGGGAGAAAACAATAGCAAATGAAACAATTGACAAAGGATTAATTTCCAAAATATACAAGCAGCTCTTTATAACTCCATACCAGAAAAACAAACCCAGTCAAAAAGTGGGGAAAAGACCTAAACAGACCTTTCTCCGAAATAGACGGCTAACAAACACATGAAAAGATGCTCACCATAGCTCATTATTAGAAAAATGCAAATCAAAACTACAATGAGATTATCACACCACACTGGTCAGAATGGCCTCCATCAAAAAGTCTACAAACAATAAATTCTGGAGAGGGTGTGGAGAAAAGGGAACACTCTTGCACTGTTGGTGGGAATGTAAATTGATACAGCCACTCTGGAAGATGGTATGGCGATTCCTTTAAAAACTAGGGGTAAAACCACCATATTACCCAGCAATCCCACTCCTAGGCATATACCCCGAGGAAACCAAAATGGAAAAAGACACACCTATCCCATTGTTCATTGCAGCACTATTTACGATAGCTGGAACATGGAAGCAACCTAGGTGTCCATTGACAGATGAGTGGAGAAAGAAGCTGTGGTACACACACGCAGTGCAATACTACTCAGCCATAAAAAGGACTGCAGTCAGTGCTAACGAGCTGGATGAACCCAGAGCCTATTATACACAGTGAACTAAGTCAGAAAGAGAAAGATAAATACCGTATTCTAACGCATAGATACGGAATCTAGAAAAATGGTGCTGAAGAATTTTTTCGCAGAACAGCAATGGAGAAACAGACATAGAGAATAGACTTATGGACATGGAGAGAGGGGAGGAGAGAGTGAGATGTATGGAAAGAGTAACATGGAAACTTACATTACCATGTGTAGAATAGAGAGCCAACGGGAATTTGCTGTATGTCTCACGAAACTCAACAGGGGCTCTGTATCAACCTAGAGGCATGGGTGGGGAGGGAGATGGGAGGGAGGTTCAAAAGGGAGGGGATATATGTGTACCTATGGCTGATTCATGTTGGTGTTTGACAGGAAACGACAAAATTCTGTAAAGCAATTATCCTTCAATTAAAAATAAATAAAATTTAAAATTATATATATATATAAAGAAAAAAGTCTTTTTGATGTGAGTTTATTCTGATGTAAGTTTATTTTGATGCGAGTATTAACCCCCTTTGGCTATATGGTTCACACATATGTTCTCCAACTCAGGCTTTTTTTTTCTTTTAAACTTTTTATTTTATATTAGAATATAGCCAATTAACAACACTGTGATAGATTCAGGTGGACAGGCAAGGCCTCAGTCATACATAGACATACGTCCATTCTCCTCCAAACTCCCCTCCCATCTAGGCTGTCACATAACACTGAGCAGAGTCCCCTGTGCTGGACAGCAAGACCCTGTTGATTACCCATTTTAAACATAGCACCGTGTCCAGTCAATTCCTAGCTCCCTAACTACCCCTTCCCCCCATCCGTCCCCCTACCACTACAACCGTAAGTACATTCTCTAAATCTGTGAGTCTGTTGGTTTTGTAAGTAAGTTCTTTTGCACCATTTCTTTTGGGATTCCACATATAAGGGATGTCATACATGCTGTTTTTCTGTCTCGCTCACTTCGCCCAGTGTGACACTCTCTAGGCCCACCCATGTTGCTGCGAATGGCATCACTTCAGGCTTCTTAGTGACTGAGTAATATCCCGTTGTGTGTATGTACCACATCTTCTTTACCCATTCCTCTGTTGTTGGACACTTAGGCTGCTTCTACTGCTAAGTCACTTAAGTCGTGTCCAACTCTGTGCGGCCCCATAGACGGCAGCCCACCAGCCTCCCCCAACCCTGGGATTCTCCAGGCAAGAATACTGGAGTGGGCTGCCATTTCCTTCTCCAATGTATGAAAGTGAAAAGTGAAAGTGAAGTCGCTCAGTCATGTCTGACTCTTGGCGACCCCATGGACTGCAGCCTACCAGGCTCCTCTGTCCATGGCATTTTCCAGGCAAGAGTATTGGAGTAGGGTGCCATTGCCTTCTCCGGTCTTGGCTATTGTAAACAGTGCTACAATGAACATTGGGGTGCGTGTATCCTTTCAGACCCTGTTTTCCTCTAGATACATGCCCCAGAGTCTCTCACTCAAGTTTTTAAAAAATTTCCTCTTTGATTTCTTCAAAAATCCATCATTTGCTTGCTTGCTTATTTATTTAGGCTGCACCACACGGCATGCGGAACTTCCCCAACCAGGGATCAAACTAATGCCCCTACAGTGGGTAACCCACCGGAGGGTGTGGGTCCTGGTTCCCCGCATCTCCACCCCTCCTGCCATCTTGCTGTAGTTCTCCATGTCTTCAGTTTTGGAGAACCTATTCTGCTGGCCTTCAAGTTGTTCTCATAGAGAGTTGCTCTCTAAATAGTTGTAATTTTGGTATGTCTGTGGGGGGAGCTGAGTTCAGGGTCCTCCTACTCCACCGTCTTGGCCACACTATCCATTTTTGAGGGACATTTTTGCTAAATACAGAATTATGGACTTTCCCCCCGCTTCCAACACACTACAGATGTCATGCCATTCCTTTCTGGCTTGCATAGCTTATGCCGAGAGATCTGCTGCTATTCTGGTTTTATTCCTCAGTGTACGTTTCTTTTGATTCATTCTCAGTGGTTTACCAATTTGACTGTGATGGGCTTTAGGATGTAAGTTTTTTTTTTCATATGTATTCCTTTTGAGGACTACTGAGTTTCTTGGGTCTATGCCTTTATCGTTTTCATCGTATTTGGAGAATGGTCCTTATTTTTTCACATATGTTTTCTTTTTCTCTCTCTCATCTCCTTCTGGTATGTATTTTTGATACCTGGTATTGTTTCACAGCCTCTTCTGTTCATTCCTTTAAAAGTATTTTGTCTTTGTGCTTCATTTTGAATATCTATTTCTGGGCCTTCAATTTCACTGATATTTTCTTTTGTGTGATGACTTATATCTGACTCTTTGTGACCGCCATGGACTGTAGCCCACCAGGCTCCACTATCTATGGAATTTTTGAGGCAAGATTACTGAAACAGGTTGTCACTTCCTACTCTGGGCTATCTTTCTGACCCAGGGATCAAACCCGCATCTCCTGTGTTCCCTGCATTGGCAGGCGGATTCTTTACCACTAAGCCACCTGAGAAGCCCTCATTCTTCTGGGAGGGTCTAATTTCCTCTGCTGTCAATCCTATTCAGTTTATTTTAATTTCAGATATTTCATGTATCATCTCCAAAATTTGACTTGGATTTTTTATATGCCCTATGCCTTTCCTCATTATGGTCATGCTTTCCTTTATATATCCTTATGTACTTATAATATTATCTGTTAAGGTCTTTGTCAGCTAATCCTATCATCTATCTGTGTCATTCTGGATCTGTGGAATTATTTTTCTCCTGACTCTCATCATATGTTTCTAACGCTTTGCCTGGTGAATTTGTTTTGCACCAAACATAATAAATTTTACATTGTTGAGTGTTGGGTTTTGTTGTATTTCTTTAAACATGCTGGACTTTGTTCTGCCAAGCAGTTAAGTTGCTTGCAGATCAGTCTGAGGATTAATATTGAGCTTGTTTTATGGCAGGCCAAAAGCAACCTTTACCCTAGGATTACTTGAGCCCCACTTCAAAGGCATGACCTTTGCGGGATTCTATCTAACACTGTGTGTCAGAATGTGTCTTCTCTGGCTGGCAGAAACTTCAACTATTCCCAGAACTATGGGAACCCTGGGAATTACTTGGCATGCAACTTTCTCTTTTTTCTTTCCCTGGTCACATGGAGCTTCATCCCATGTCCTGATCAGAACTCACCTAGGGGTCCAGGAAACCCTGGGGGATTTTCTGAGCTCTATCTCTGTGCAGCTACCCTCTCTGTTATGCTGTTGTTCAGGTGTTCAGTCACTCAGCTGTGTCTGACTCTGTGACCCCATGGACTACAGCACACCAGGCTTTCCTGTCCTTCATCTCCCAGAGCTTGCTCAAATTCATGTCCAACGAGTCAGTGATGCCATCCAATCATCTCATCCTCTGTCGTCCCCTTCTCCTCCTGCCTTCAATCTTTCCTAGCATTGGGGCCTTATTCAATGAGTCGACTCTTTGCATCAGGTGACCAAAGTATTGGAGCCTCAGCTTTAGCATCAGTCCTTCCAAAGAATATTCAGGGTTGATTTCTTTTAGGATGGACTGGTTTGATCCCCTTGTAGTCCAAGGGACCCTCAAGAGTCTTCTCCAATACCACAGTTCAAAAGCATCATTTCTTCAGCATTCAGCCTTCTTTATAGTCCAACTCACACATCCATATATGATTACTGGAAAAACCATAGCTTTGACTATACAGACCTTTGTCAGCAAAGTAATGTTGCTGCTTTTTAATATGCTGTCTAGGTTTGTCACAGCTTTTCTTCCAAGGAGCAAAGGTCTTTTAATTTCATGGCAACAGTCACCATCTATAGTGATTTTGGAGCCCAAGAAAATATCTCTGTTGTATATCCATGTAAATTTTAGCTGCCTCGGCCTTCCTGTACCCCTACCTCTGTCTCTTCAATTCAGTGATACAGTGGGTGTCAGTTTCCCAATCTCTGTGCTGAAGGTTGAAAGGAAAGTGAAAGTGAAGTCGCTCAGTCATGTCCGACTCTTTGAGACCCCATGGACTATAGCCTACCAAGCTCCTCTGTCCATGGAATTTTCCAGGCAATAGTACTGGAATGGACTGCCATTTCCTTCCCCAGGGGATCTTCCCAACCCAGGGATCGATCCAAGGTCTCTGGCATTGTAGACAGATGCGTTACCATCTGAGCCACCAGGGAAGTGCTGAAGGTTAGAGGCATCCTAAATGAGTAAGATTGGGAATCACCCCTTCCTGCGCATTTCCCGTCTCTCGGGGAGTCACAGCCTGTGCTTCCAGATGTCCAATGTCTAAAAACATTTGTTTTATGTATTTCATCTGCTTTTCTAGTTGTTTATGGTGAAAGGCAAATCCCACGCACTTAATCCTTCATGAGTGGAACTCAAAATCTCTATCCTAGTTGTTTTCACCATTGGTTTATACTTTAAAATATCATTTATTTACTAGATGGTGACTTCATTAAAAGTTGTTAGAGACAATTTAAGAAAATTGTGTTGGGAGTTAGTTCCATGAATATTTTTGAGTTTTACAATTCTATCAGGAAGTCAGGCTCTGTGAAGATTTTGTGAAAAGTTGAACTAGGCAAAGATCTTCAAGATTAACTCAAATTGATCAATACACAACGCATTACTTAACCTTTAAATTTGTTTTCTTAAAGTGTTCAAGATCTTGACAGGGATACCAAAACCACTCAAGGGAAAAAAATAATCTCTTTGGCAGATGGTACTGGGTGAGATAAATGGATATCCACATGCAAGAATGAAGCTGAACTCTCACCTCACACCATACACAAAAATTAATTAAAAATGCAGCAGTGACTTAAATATAAGAGCTGAAAATATAAAATTCTAGAAGAAAACATCTGTCTCAATATCCTGATGATTTTGTTTCTCTGGAAAACCCTAATATAGCAGTTCTCATCCACTACTGATGGAAATGTACATGGTGCCACCACTGTAGAAAACCATTTGGTGGTTCTTCAATTAGTTAAAGAGTTGTCATATGACCCAGGATTTCCACTCCAAAGTATGTATCTAAAAGAACTGAAAATAGGTGTTCAAACAAAAATTTGTACAAGAATATTCATGGCAACACCACTGACAATAGTCAAAAGGTAAAAAACAACTCAAATGTTTGTTGACTGATAAATATTGATGAGTATGTGGCATAGCTATTCAATATAATATTATTCAACCACAAAAAAATAAAATTCTGATAAATGCTATAACATGAACGTTGAAAACACTATGCTGAATGGACAAAACCAGACACAAAGATCACACATTGTATAATTCTGTTTACATTATAAGTAGCCAGAATAGGCAATGTCATAAAGACAAAAAAGCAAACTAGTGGTTGCCAGAGGCTTGGCACAGGGTCTTCCCTTGTGGCTTAGCTGGTAAAGAATCTGCTTGCAATGTGGGAGACCTGGATTCAATCCCTGGGTTGGGAAGATCCCCTGAAGAAGGGAAAGGCTACCCACTCCAGTATTCTGGCCTGGAGAATTCCATGGACTGTATAGTCCATGGGGTCGCAGAGAGTCAGACACGACTGAGTGACTTTCACTCACAGGGGCTTGGAATTAGGAGTGACTGCTTAATGACTATGGGGTTTCCTTTTGAGGGGTGAAGATATTCTAAAACTAAGGTGTGATGGTTGTACAATATCATGAATGTATTAAATACCAATGAATCATATACTTTTAAAATGGCTAAAATGGTTAATTTATATCATGTGCATTTTACTACAATTAAAAAATGTGTTCAAGTACACAGAGAAGGATAATTCTTGAAATTACTAATTAAGAAACAAATTAAAGATACGGAAGTGAACTTCTTAAAAAAAAAAACAAACCGTGAATGAAGAATTAGAGGTCGTAAAATAAATCATGTGTGTAACCGTAAGGAAATGGCAACCCACTCCAATATTCTTGCCTGGAGAATCCCATGGACAGAGGAGCCTGGCACGGGCCACATGTAGTCCACGGGTCACAAAGAGTCAGACATGACTTGGTGACTAAACAACCACCATTAAAACGAACAGGTAGGCTTGTAGAGAATTACAATCACAAAGCAACTTTATTTTTGTCTCCTACTCTCCCTTAAAATCCAACTTGAGACTAGTGTATCCCTTAATTCTAGAAGAAAACTCAGGCCTCTGCAACTTGTCTTCAGTCATGTCCAACTCTTTGTGACCTCATGGACTGCAGCATACCAGACTTCCCTGTCTCTCACTCTCTCCGGGAGTTTGCTCCACTTCCTTAGTGCATCTTAATATCATCCTGTAGGTACATTTAGGGCTTCCCAGGTGGCACAGTGGTAAAGAACCTGCCTGCCAATGCAAGAGACACAAGAGATGCTGGTTCGATTTCTGGGTCGGGAAGATCCCCTGGAGAAGGAAATGGCAACCCACTCCAGTATTCTTGCCTGGAAAATTCCATGGACAGAGGAGCCTGGCGGGCTACAGTTCCTGGGGTTGTAAAGAGTCAGACACGATTGACCATGCACACATACACACAGTCACACTTAAGGTGTATAACAGTCTCAGTTCAGAAATTTAAATGTCCAAGTCCGTTATAATCAAAATGGCTTATCACTTGAAGGTGAGGCTCCTCTGGGCCAGCTGCAGACTGGAAGACAGCATTAGGGAAGCGAGGTCTTGCTTGTGTATTAAGCTTTCTGACCCTTCCAGGGATAGGGCTGTAGGGGTGAGGAAATGAAGGCAAAGCAGGAACAAAATCCTGAGTTGAGGTGTTGTGGTAACTGGACACTGACTTGGCAAGAGCTTTAACTGTGTCTTTCTCCTGTGGACTCCTCCAGCACCCCTCAGGGCGGCTTCTCCCTCCCAGTCCTGCCATCTTCATGCCCAGAGACCCCTCAGGAGTGATGCCCACCCTGTGGCCCTGCTTTCTGCTCCTCTGTCCACACTGTGAGCCGGAAGGTCGCCTCCTGGAGGAAACCCTTGCCTCTTGTTCAGGCTCTGAGGTGACTGCGTGTCAGTGCCCCCGGCACGCACGCAGCCTACATCCGGTCCTAGGGAGGTGTGCACCAGCCCCCCCCCCCCCC
>SJYA01002112.1:3854446-3941301 GCA_006410615.1 Neotragus moschatus | reverse complement strand
CAGCCCCCCCCCCCCCGGCCCCATCCAGGGTCCAGGAGTGGAGGCCATACTCACCTCTGTCATCTGCTCCATCATCAAAGCACCCAGCCAGGCCCTGGAAGCTCGTCCTTCAGATTTTCCCAGGCTAGGGTCTGTGTAGTCCACTGGATCGTCACCCTACAGGGCACGCACATTAAGTTTCCACCCAGGCCCCCTTTCCTTGGCCCTGAGGTGAGGGGCGGCTGACACCCACTACTCTCCCTGAGACTCAAAACACACAAATGGCTCTCTCAAAGAAATTCACACCAAGAACTCTCCACCTTCACCTAACTCTTCTTTTACACCTTCAGTGTGGGTTAGGGAGTTTAAGAGGGCTTCAGCTTTTTGACTCTCTCCATTATAAATTCAGTGTATGGCATAGCTATGTAGTCTCTTCCAAAAGACATGTATTTTCACATCTTGTTAAACGCGCATTTAAATAACTACAACCATTATTGAATACAGTTAACAGCTACTGTTGAGCCCCTAATTTGTCCCAGACATGGTATTAGGTCCTATTTTACATCTCATTTAAAGTTGGAAGGACTGATGCTGAAGCTGAAGCTCCAATATTTTGGCCACCTGATGCAAAGAGCCAACTCATTAGAAAAGACCCTGGTGCTGGGAAAGACTGAGGCAAAAGGAAAGGGGGGCGGCAGAGGAGGAGATGGTTAGATAGCATTCCCAACGCAATGGACATGAGTCTGAGCAAGCTCCAGGAGACAGTGAAGGACAGGGAAGACTGGTGTGCTGCAACTCATGGGGTGTCAAAAGATCCAGACACGCCTTAGCGACTGAACAACATTTAAAGTTATTAATGGTTTAAATTCACTGAACATTATTAATAGTTATAATTACCTTGATTTATCAATTTCATGAGTCCCACAGATAACTGGGATTAAAATGTCTACAGAGTGAGGCGGTATTAATAAGATTCTCAGTAGGAAGAAATATTTTGAAACCCTAGTTGCAGAACTGTAGATCTGGAAATGATGGCAAAGGTTATTCAACCTCACTCATTGCCCTTAAGAAGCAGCTGAGGTCCCGAGAGGCTGAGGGACGTGCCCAAGGTCATCAGAGTGACAGGAGATCGGAAGATGGGGACTGTCATTTGCTGCAGCTCTTGTTTGTGAAAAGTATTAGATACACTCTGATGCATACTGCTAATTTTAATGTGGTAGAAATGACTTAATGTAAAATAACTATCTCAGAGTCTTAAAAAATGGAACAATCTGGGCTTTTAACGCGAGATAAAGCTGTGAGAATCCTAATCTACTGTACAGGAGAATAATGGATCCTTAAGTGAATCTGTGCCTCAGAGTGGAAGAATGATTTTTAAATGAAAAATCTCACAGAGGTGGTGATGAGAAATGAGTTTAGCTAGATGAATGATCTCGAGAGAAAGTAAGACAGCAAAGCCAGGATGGAGAGTTGCTTTTTCTTAAAGATTTCAAATAAACCAAATAGAGGCAGTTTGTACCAGATAGTGAACTACTGTGCTTACTCTCATCTTCCTCGTCTTGGCACTGTCTCAGGTTCTGACCTTTATTGGCTACAGTACCCCAGGGTTTCATAGAGATTTCTTAAAAAATAAGTATATACGGTATAACGATGGTATTACTACTCTATTCATCAAGTACTATTGGCAGCCCAGGACATGGCATTCAGCATTCTCAGACTTCAGTCCTGCGTTCATTTCCTGAAACACAACAAATCATATGCTTCAGGGCTGGCAGGGCGTCTAGAAATAATTTCATCCAATACACTTCAAAGATGGGAAAACTGAGGCCCAGAGAGGAAAGTAACTTGCCAGGAAGGTCACAGAGTTAATGGCTCTCATCACAAAAGTAAACCAGTTTGACAGATTCATGAACTCTTGGGTAGTTCCACCCTCAGCTCTGAGGACCTCGGAGTCACATTTTGTAGCCTGAAGTGCTAATTAAACCTGAGGAATTATGGACTTATTATTTATAGGTAGGAGGGAAGACATTAACTAGGCCATGAAACCTGGGGACACAGAAGGAGATTGTTTCCTGAGATTCACATATTACATCCAGCCTATTTTAAGGAAGAACTTGGTTGATGCCAGAGTCTCAACTTCCCAACTCTTATCTTCATCTTGAGTTGCTACCTGTGCAGCCCTGAAGGACCATGACTGCAGAAGGTTTTTGCACTGTGAGATAAACAGATGACTAAATGCTGCTCTCACCAGTAACAAAGGTTTAAACCATCCTTCTAAACGTATCAACTGCTTCAAAGGACTGTATTTCAAACCATTTTTCAATATTTTGAATTTTAACTGGTAATAGTCAATATGCTCTCATGAATTTAAAAGTGAAAACGAACCCACAAAAAAATGTTTTTATCTCCCATGTTTCTTTTTCTGTTCAGAGTAGCTTTCACTGTACTGCCAACATCAAATCTCTCTTAGGAGGCCTGGTGGTGTGAACAAAAGCACTGAAATCAAAGAACTTCCAGGTTTTAGTCTGTGAGAGACTGTGTAGTACTAGGGAAAGAGTCATGTGACCTCTCCATCAGTCGCATTTCTGTACAATGAGGATAAAACTCTGCAGGTACCTCTCCTGGATACTGTGTGGATTGGCTAATTAAAGCTAACTGACCCCCTGGAAAGAACAAAAAAATTCTATGTAAGAGCTGAGTATTTTGGGGCCACTTAGTCACAAAAACTCTGGAGACAGGGTTCTGTGCAGACAGTACAATCTCTATTGGTGATTACTAATTACCCACTGATTACAAAGAAACCTTTGAGGGTTCCCTAAGAAGGAAGGGAAAAGAAACATTGTACAATGTCATTCAACAACACCATCTTTATTCAAAAATATATATCTATGAGACATTTCAGAATATACTGCTACCGCCAATGGCAGCCTATACTTCTAAATAAAGTCCTAAATTAATATACAAATTTAAGCTTTAAAAATATTCTTTAAGAAAAAAAAAAAAAAAAACACAAAACAAAGGAAGATTGAAGACTTTCTGAAGAACATGACCTAAAGGAAAAGGTCTTGGAGGCCGATGGATGTCCTAAGTGTAGGAAAACACAAAACAAACCCCCCACCCCCACCCCACCTGGTCACCTCATACATACAAGGAGGAAGGGTCATTTAAATTAAACAAATGAAGTAAAAAGTACACTTGGGGAGGATGTGGGAGAATTGAGAGTTAAAAAACAAAAGTATTTCATTGGGAAAAAAAAAAAACAGGACTGACCTCCTTATAGGAAGTCTACTAGTAACAGGTGTTAAGAGGCCAACACAGTCATTTACATAATTGCTACAGTTTCATCTCTTGCTCTTGCTGTAATAATCACGCACCAATCTCTAGTCAAAGACTCAATCAGATAAAACACAGCAGTGGGCAAAATCCATTATGTTATGTAACATTTCCATCTAGCTGATGAGAGCAAATGCCTTCTCCACCTTTCTGGTTGGTTTGTGGCTGCTAAGATTCTGCTTCCTTGGTAAAAGCGCAGAGTACGTCCATGGCGATCTGTTTAGAAGCAGCTCGCCTGTAAGACCGCAGCAGCACACCACGTGGGGAGGAACTCATATGCAGATACAGCAAAGGTTGGAATTTACTTTGCAATTGTGATAAAGTCATTTACTGCCCTATGGCCTCTGGGAGAAACACTTTACAGACAGACCCATTAATTTAATAATGACAGGACGACAGGCAGTGTCGATATGTAACCAACACACAGTCTGTATTCAATCTGAAAAATAGCTTAAATGCTACGAGGTTCTACAGAGTTAAACTGCATACCTGCCGTGACTTTTCCTTGTTTTCACTTCACGGCAGGCAGGAGAGCTTCCTGAAGGGAAGCCTGTTACACTTCTAAAAACAGACATCATCATGCTCTAACACGTTGAACATGTAGAATCACATGTAATTGGCTTTTTTGGTAATCCTGAAAAGAGCAACTCAAAATGATGGAAATTCTGAAGCCCCCTCCAAGGAATACCTTTTATAGCTTTTGGATTTCAGCCTCCGGGCTCTAATTCCTATTACACTATTAGGGCGAATTGTCTTCTGCCCTTTCCAATGTCAAAAATCAGCCTGCCAAATGAGAATGATTTACAGACAGCAGGCCTAGCCTTTACTAAAAGTAAGATAAAAATCCTAACTACATCATACAGTCATAATGTCAGCTGGCATGATAATGGAATTAAGATCCCCAAATTAATATCCCTCACTTTCCCCCTTCCCGAGATGGGTTATTCAGCGACACCTGACACAAAGCACTCCTCCTCCTAGGGGCACAGAGACATGTACAGTGGTGTGAACTGAAGGACAGACAAGTATGGAGTGTCGGGTCTGCAGGGGAGAGCTTCAAGTTTAGTCACCATGCTGTGGACGTGCGCCCACGCAGTGCATTAACTGGTAGTGTGTGCCCTATTCCCCCAAAGAAGGGGTCAAAGCAACAGCAGAACCCGGACTCCCAGAAAGCCTTCAGTTTCAGGGGCCCACTGTGCCATTTCTAATAACCGCCTTCAAGCTTTCACAATGTGGGGCAAGGATAATATTTCTAGAAATGTGCTCCTGAACAGAGAGTGTGGGACCCTTGATCAGAGCAGCCTGGGAAGGTTGATAGGAACCTTGAGCAAATACCTTATTTTTGATTCATGCTTGTGACCCCTGTGAGTCTGTCTCAGAAATGTGACTTGATGTCCCAGATCGGCTTTGAGTCTTTACTGCTAGATTCTCTAGTATGCTCACAGAACACGTGCACCTATACTCTGGCAACACACTGCCAGAAGTCACAAGGGAGAATCTGAGATTTGGTAAACTCTTTATGGCGAAGACGCTCAAAACAGTTGTGCCTCCAACCTCTGGGGTGGATGGCAGCCAGGAAAGCCAATGATTCCAGACCCGAGTCCCGTGGCGGAAGCCTGCCCTGAACTTGAACAAGCCCAGCTCGAAAAGGAGCAACTGCTTTCATGACACAATGTCGTCATGAGGGACAACTGTATTCTTCTACACATGATTTTCATAACTTCTTAGGTGCATGAGAGAGGGCTAAAAGGGGAAAACCAACAGGGGCATGGAAACATGAAGTGAGCTTGTATTCTTTCCAAGTACACATTGAAACTGGATTCCATTTGCCACTGTTCTCAATTGTGCTCAACAGAGGAGAGGCCGGAGAGGGAGGAGAATCAGTCTGTGGTTCTTTCTTGAGGATGGGGACCGACTGCATGAGGGACAGAACCAGGGGCTTCCAGGTTATTTCCAACCATGATGTGCCCTCTTCTTTCTGCTGGTACAGATGGGAATCTGGGGCATGACACCTGCCCTAGTCAGTTGAAAACAGGTCACCAGCAGAGGGCAGGGGGGCCAAGCCCCCTGTGACGTTGGGCAGCAACGAGAGGTCTGGCAAGCTCTGAATGTGGGACTTGAGTTCCTTGCGGACCTGGGTTACCCGAGCAAGCTTCTGTTTATATTCCTGAGGAGACAAAGAGTTACGTTAAGGACAAAGAGAAAACAAGCTTCTGTTTATATTCCAGAGGAGACAATGCAGTTACGTTAAGGAGTTGATACAGATACTCTCAGCCTTCTAGTCTGTGTGCTCCTGACCAGATAGCCCCTCACACATTCAGCTAGGCTACCAGGCTCAGTTTTTCAAATGCTTAAAAGCAAGACTTTACACAAAAAACGCAAGCTCTAGAGTTCGATACTGGCGATAGTGAATCAAATGGTATTTAACTGAGTGCTGAGATCTGGAAGTAAAAAGTGATGTTTTGTGTTTGCAGTGTCTTTGGTGCTTATCTATTTCAAAATACTTTGTAAGATAAAATAATGCTTGAGCTTTACAATGATGCTGAAGGCTCCACCTAGACATGACTAGGAAAACCACTCTAGAGCTAACTGTATTTTCTATGTTAAACTTAGATTAACCCAGAGTTAGCATCTTCATATGGAGAAGAAAATGGCAACCCACTCCAGTATTCTTGCCTGGAGAATCCCAGAGACATGGGCCCCCGTCTATGGGGTTGCACGGAGTCAGACACGACTGAAGCGACTTAGCAGCAGCAGCAGCATCTTCATAGACAAGCACTTCAGAAGCTCAAAATTCCCACCGCCACCGCCTGGTTCAGGACTTCCTTGTTCCACATGTAGGGACTGTAGCAAGGCCCTGCTGAGGCCTTCTAGCAGTCACCCCTAAACATGTCCCTGGACTTATCTTTCAGAAGCCCAGCTTTCATCAAGTCCCTCCTCTGATAAAGGGAAGCACAGTGCCACACTATCTCCATGACTGATCTGAGCGCAAGGTCTTCTAAAATTAGGTCCTGCCCACATGCAGCACAGGCCAGAGCCTGCACTGGCCGTTTGTTCAGGATCCCCCTAAGCCTGAAGGGCTCTCTTTCTTCTCCTGGTCTCGGTGAGGTCCTGACTCTGCTCCTTCACCAACAGCTGAGTCCCGCCTCTCTAGGAAAACCTTTCCTCCTCATCCAGTACACTGGTCCCCATCTCCGCTGGCCTTCCTGGGCACCGTGCCCCGAACGGACTGCCCTTAGGTGCTCTCTCCACATGTCAGAGTCTACGTTCCTCCAAAATACGACTCCTCTGATGACAGGAACTGAATATACTATTTTCTTTCCTCAGCTCCCAGCTAAAAGGGCTTGGGTAACAACTCTAGGCCAGAGGACATCTGTGGTTTATGGCTCCTTTGGGGCTCGACGTTTTTCTTTTTTCACCCTTTCAGTGTTTCTGCCAAGACAAGGAGGCTCCTGAGACTGGGCCCTTGCTAACTAAAGCCTCTCCTACAGGAACTAACAGAGCACTGGGCTGAGGCACAAAGCCCTGGGCTTGGTCCTGGCTCCGACTCCCAAGTTCCAGTGTGACTGTGGAGATGTTCCCTCCTTTCCTCCATCCTTCTTTATCCGAAAATGAGGGAAGTGGAGCACTCATAAGGTTTTTCTTCATGTTCTAGACTCCTTCATACTAGATATCTTCCGTATACTTAGAGAGGCAAAAGGTTTGAAGAAGAGTGATAAGATAGGAAATAGACTAAAAAAAGAACACTTAGCTGAAGTTGTAAAGACAAATTCCAAGCAAGGAGTGTGAGAGGGAAATGGGGAAATGAGCAGGGAGGCTGTGCCCCCAAGTGACTGCTGGCTGTCAGCCTTCCCCCTGAAGTGAGAGCTGCTCACACAAGCCCTCAGAGTCAAGGGGCAAGTAAAGAAAGGAAGCTCTCCTGATAGCCCCTTCCTTTCCTCTGTAGACTTAACACAACTAAAATAATGACTTCTATAAATGATTCCTAGTGACTCCCCCAACAAACCAGTGACCATCGAAGGCAAGGACCAAACCCAACTGCCTCCCCAGCATCCACCATGCCCAGCAGTGCCCTGCAAACAGTAAATATCTACACAGCTGCCCAATGAATTAACAATATATAAAAGATAAGATTATATAACAGTAATTACCTTTCATTCTTGAAACAAAAAACTGATTTCAAATCTGAGGATCTATTAATAAAATGTCAAAGTTCTCTGCTCTTCCTTCTACAAACGGTTTTCTCCTCTGGTTTTACAGATGTCACAGGAAGCTAACAGAGGAGACCTATTCTCTATTACTGGATATGGATTCATTTCTTGAACTTCTCCTGAATTCTAGGTACAAAAAGGGTAATAGTTACCCCTTGCTCCCTGTGACCATCCTCTGACCAAAGCTGACACAGGAAAGCCACCTCAACTCAGAGCCATCCAGAGCAGTCAGAGAGCACTTCAGTTGAAGGAGGAATTCCTCAAGGACAGTTCAAAAATCACCGAGTCTCTGGAGAGCTGACCTAGGATCAGAATACAAGGGTCCGTACTCTTGGGTGATCCTCAGACTAATGTAGCAAGTCCACCTGAGATCAAAAGGTGGGTGGTTGATTGGATTAACACTCCCACACCATCTTAAATTCAAACAACTCTCATCTTAAAAAAAAAAAAGTCTCATTTGTTACTCTTTAGGAGTACAAGAGGTGGCCGGGCATCTCATCATGTTTCAGTTCAGTTCAGTTCAGTTGCTCAGTCATGTCCAAGTCTGCGACCCCGTGAATCGCAGCACGCCAGGCCTCCCTGTCCATCACCAACTCCCGGAGTTCACCCAAACTCATGTGCATTGAGCAGTGACGCCATCCAGCCATCTCATCCTCTGTCATCCCCTTCTCCTCCTGTCCCCAATTCCCCCAGCATCAGAGTCTTTTCCAATGAGTCAACTCTTCGCATGAGGTGGCCAAAGTATTGGAGTTTCAGCCGCAGCATCAGTCCTTCCAATGAACACCCAGGACTGGTCTCCTTTAGGATGGACTGGTTGGATCTCCTTGCAGTCCAAGGGACTCTCAAGAGTCTTCTCCAACACCACAGTTCAAAAGCATCAATTCTTTGGTGCTCAGCTTTTTTCACAGTCCAACTCTCACATCCATACATGACCACTGGAAAAACCATAGCCTTGACTAGATGGACCTTTCTTGGAAAAGTAATATCTCTGCTTTTCAATATGTTATCAAGGTTGGTCAAACTTTCCTTCCAAGGAGTAAGTGTCTGTTAATTTCATAGCTGCAATCACCATCTGCAGTGATTTTGGAGCTCAAAACAATAAAGTCTGACACTGTTTCTACTGTTTCCTTATCTATTTCCCATGAAGTGATGGGACCGGATACCATGATCTTCGTTTTCTGAATGTTGACCTTTAAGCCAACTTTTGCACTCTCTTCTTTAACTTTCATCAAGAGGCTTTTTAGTTCCTCTTCACTTTCTGCCATAAGGGTGGTGTTATCTGCATATCTGAGGTTATTGATGTTTCTCTCGGCAATCTTGATTCCAGCTTGTGCTTCTTCCAGTCCAGCGTTTCTCATGATGTACTCTGCATATAAGTTAAATAAGCCAGGTGACAATATACAGCCTTGATGTAATCCTTTTCCTATTTGGAACCCAATCTCATCATGTTTAGATTGCTATTATATTCTAGATATCCTTAGAGAAATTTCATTTTAATGAAAGGAAGTATGTTCCACATTAAAGTCCTCTTTTCATAGCACTCTGAAAGTGGATGGATCAGGCCCACACCTCCTGGTGACCCAGGGAGGTCTTCTTGTTTTCTACCCACAGACATTTCTATTTTAAGAGCAGGTTCATGAGTCTAGGAGGAGGGCATCACTAGACAAAGGATGAAGGCAGGAGCCAATGAACAGGATTTAAAAAAAGAGTTGCAAGATACAACATTAATATATAAAAGTCAATTGCTTTCTTATATACTGGCAATTAACTAGTGGAATTGAAATTAAAACCCAATACCATTTATATTAGTCTTAAAACAATGAAATACTTAAGTATAAAGCTAACAAAATATCTACGACATCTACAAGAGGAAAACACAAAATTCTGATGACCGAACATAGAAGAGGTAAATAAATAGATATTCCATGTTCATGGATAGGAAGATGCAATTCTCTTACAATGTCAGTTCTTCTCAACTTGATCTGCAGTTCCAAGGCAATCTCAATCAAAACCACCAGCAAGTTATTTTGAAGATACAAACAAACTAATTCTAAAGTTTATATGGTGAGGCAAAAGATTCTGAAGAGTCAACACTCTATTAAAAGAACAAAGCTAGACACTACTTAACTCTAAGACTTACTTTAAGCTGTTGTAATCAAGAAGGCAATGCTGGCAAAAGAACAGACAAAAAGAAGAGTGCAACAGAACAGAGGGCCCAGAATATATAAACCGTCAACCGATCTTTGACAAAGGAGCAAAGGCAATACAATGGAGAGCAGAGAGTATTTTACATACAACATCAACAAAGAAATGACAAACTGCATTCCATTAAAGTGAAACATTTTGACTCTAGAAAAGACTGCCAAGAGAATGAAAAAATAAGCCAGAAACTGGGAGAAAATGTCTGTGAAAGACATCATATGTCATCAGGGAAATGCAAATTAAAACAATACTGAGGACTTCCCTGGTGGTCCCCGTAGTTAAGAGGCCACCTTGCAATGCAGGGGATACACGTTTGATCCCTGTACCAGGAAGATCCCACATGCCTCAGGGCAACGGAGACCATCTGCCACAACTACTGAGCCCGTGCTCTGGAGCCTGTGCTACTGAAGCTCACACACCCTAGAGTCTGTGCTCTGCAGCCACTGCAGTAAGAAGCCCCCACACCACAATGAAGAGTAGCTCCCACTCGCTACAACTAGAGAAAGCCTCCACAGAGCAACAAAGACCCAGCACAGCAAAAAATAAAATAAACGTTAAAAACAAAAACGACACTGAGATACCACCCCACACCTGCTAGAACAGTCAGAGTGCAGAAAAGACACCACCATGTGTTGGTGAGGAGGCAGAGCGAGAGGAATGCTCAAACACACCACTGGTGGGAATGCAACACGGTACAGCCACCTTGGAAGACAATTTGGCAGCTTCTTACAAAACCAAACAGACTCTTACCATATGACTATGCTTGCTGGTATTTACCCAAAGGAGTTTAATATCTGTGCCCACACAAATACCATCACACCATTGTTTACAGCAGCCTTATTCATAATTACCCAACGCCGGAATCAACCAAGACGTCAAGTAGGGGAGTGGATAAACTCTGGTACATCCAAACAACAGAGTATTATTCAGCACTAAAAAGAAATGAGTACGTCAAGGCTGTATATAACTTCAATTAAATAAGCAGAGTACATCATGCAAAATGCTGGGCTAGATGAAGCACAAGCTGGAATCAAGATTGGCGGGAGAAATATCAATAACCTCAGATATGAGGATGACACCACCCTTATGGCAGAAAGCAAAGAGGAACTAAAGAGCCTCTTGATCAAAGTGAAAGAGAAGGTGAAAAAGCTGGCTTAAAATTCAACATTCAAAAAACTACGATCGTAGCATCCGGTCCCATCGCTTCATGGCAAATAGATGGGGAAACAATGGAAACAGTGACAGACTTTATTTTCCTGGGCTCCAAAATCACTGTAGATAGTGACTGCAGCCATGAAATTAAAAGGTGCTTGCTCCTTGGAAGAAAAGCTATGACAAACCTAGATAGCATATTAAAAACAGAGACATTACTTTGCAGACAAAGGCCCATCTAGTCAAAGCTATAGTTTTTCCAGTTGTCATGTATGGATGTGTGAGTTGGACTATAAAGAAAGCTGAGCACAGAAGAATTGATGCTTTTCAGTTGGAGAAGACTCTTGAGAGTCCCTTAGNAGCATATTAAAAACAGAGACATTACTTTGCAGACAAAGGCCCATCTAGTCAAAGCTATAGTTTTTCCAGTTGTCATGTATGGATGTGTGAGTTGGACTATAAAGAAAGCTGAGCACAGAAGAATTGATGCTTTTCAGTTGGAGAAGACTCTTGAGAGTCCCTTAGACTGCAAAGATATCAAATGAGTCAATGCTAAAGGAAATCAACCCTGAATACTCATTGGAAGGACTGATGCTGAAGTTTCAATACTACTGGCCACCTGATGTGAACAGCTGACTCACTGGAAAAAACCCTGATGCTGGGAAAGATTGAAGGCAGGAGGAGAAGGGGATGACAGAGGANATATCAAATGAGTCAATGCTAAAGGAAATCAACCCTGAATACTCATTGGAAGGACTGATGCTGAAGTTTCAATACTACTGGCCACCTGATGTGAACAGCTGACTCACTGGAAAAAACCCTGATGCTGGGAAAGATTGAAGGCAGGAGGAGAAGGGGATGACAGAGGATGAGATGGTCGGATGGTATCACCAAGTCAGTGGACATGAGTTTGAGCAAGCTCCGGAAGATGGAGCCTTGCAAGCTGCAGTCCATTCACTGGAGTTGCAAAGAGTCTGGACATGACTGAGTGACTGAACAACAACAAAAATAAATGAGCTATCAAGCCATGAAAAGACAGGGAAAAACTTTAAATGCATATTATTTAGTGAAAGAAGCCAATCTGGAAAGGTTAACTACTGTATGACTCCAACTATATGACATTCTGAAAAAGGCAAAACCATGGATACAAAGGTTGGAGGGAGAAGGCAGGGATGAATAGGCGAAACAGATGATTTTTAGGGTAGTAGAAACACAATAGTGATGAATTACACATCTGTCCGAACCCACAGAATGTCCAACACCAATGTGAACTCTAATATAAACTACCGACTTTGGTAATTAATATAGTGTCAGCATAGGTTCATCAGGGCTTCCTTGGTGGCTCAGATGGTAAGGAATCCACTTGCAATGCGGGAGACCTGGGTTCAATCCCTGGCTTGGGAAGATCCCCTGGAAAAGAGAACAGCTACCCACTCCAGTATTCTAGCCTGGCAAATTCTGTGGACAGAGGAGCCTGGCGGGCTAAGGTCCATGGGGTGGCAAAGAGACTGAACAACTTTCACTACTCACTATGCGGGTTCATCAAGAGCAAAAATGTAGCCCATCTGGAGGACATCGATAGTGGAGGAGACAATACAGGTCTGGGGATAAGGAAGTATGTAGGAAATCTCTGTACCTTCCTCTTAATTTTGCTGTGAACCTAAAACTGTTCTGAAAAATGGTGAATTGGCCAACTGGTTAAAATGGATCAGCAAGAGCCACTAGGTATATACTCTGAATATCTAAATACAGGTAAAGACTGCCTTTAACACTGTTAAAACATCTCTGGACAGGGGGAGAATAAGATCCCACAAGCCATATGGCACAGCCAAAAAAGCAAACATAAATAAACAAATAAAACTGTTAAAATATGTAGCTGCTTAACTGGGACCACTGAATGACCCCATTTAATGCCTTGAGGAAAGACACACAGGTTAGAGTTCACCCCAAGCTCTGATTAGGTCAAACTGAGGCTACAGTAATTTTATAGTCCCCTAAACAGATTTAGTAGTAACTGACTTTGTGATATTCTAACCTTTTTTTAAAAATTAGACTCAGCCTTTTCCCAAGGGTATACGTGTACAGCTTGTGTCAGACTCTGTGCGACCCCATGGACTGTAGCCCACCAGGCTCCTCTGTTCATGGGATTATCCATGCAAGAACACTGAAGTGGGTTACCACTTCCTCCTCCAGGGGATCTTCCCAATTAAGGGACCAAACCTGCATTGGCAGGTGGATTCTTTAATACTGAGCCACCTAAGAAGCCCTTAATGCTGCCACTGACCAACAGAAAATTAAGCATGAATCCAAATAAAACTACTCCCCCAGACACAAATCCAGCCTTTACCTGTCTCCACTTCTTCCTTCAGTTGGGGTAGGGCACACCCTTGATAGCTGCTTTCCTGTTATTCTCTTAGGTTCTAAACAGGCAAAAGGAGACAGACCTCAGGAGAATCCAAGCATCTTTTTCCTCAAGGTACTAGTCTGCTTTCTGACAACTAAGACCCACAAGCTCTGCAAGGCTCCACCCCGAGCCCTCAGGAACTCCTGTTCTCAGCAGAAGTCAAAGATTTTTTTTCAAGATACCATGAAAACCAACTTCCAAATGATGAGACCCATTCAGATTCTTTTGACTCACGCAAGTGTGCTGCATCCCACAATCTCTTCAGCACACCAAGTACCATACAGACCAATGATGCGACAAGGTGGTCACATGCTCCTTGCTTAAAATACCTTAGACTTGTGTATAACAGAGGACTCAGCCTTTAATCTAAGGCTCCCACTACCCTGCCTGGCCCAGGAAGTGGACCAGGATGGAGCCCTGCACCATTTACACCAGCAGATGCCACCCTGCCCTGCTCCTGTTTCTCCGTCTTCTCTCCCCACCAGCTGATTTACCTCACCCATACTTCACGTGGCCCTTTTTCACACTTGTATCTTCAGACACTTGCCTGTCCTCCACTACCAGGCAAGCACGAAAAGACAAGACAAACCCAGGAAGTGCTGTTGCTTTTCCCTCCCTGCTCATGCATAATTTACACTGGNCGTATTTTGAAACCAATCAGATTACACCAATTTCCTGTCTTGCCTTGTATGCCCAATCAGCTCGCGCCGAATCTCTGTCTTTGTCTAAAGCCTATAAATACTCCTGCAATTCTGGACTCCGGGCTTTCTTGCCTAACTCCGCCTCTCCAGAGACCGCAGAGCGCCCTAACTCGAGTTGGAAATAAATTCCCTTCCTGCTTTTGCATTGCTGTGGTGGACTTGTTCTCTCGGTCAATTCAGAGACTTGGGCTCTGAGCGTAACACTTCATGTGAAGCATGCCATACCTTTGGGAGTTCAGGGACTCTGTAAAGGTTTCATGTTGACTCCTTATTATAAGCAAGCAAATTTTTGCTCTAAACATGGAAAAAGACTTATTCTGACCTTATTTTAAGCTCTTCACTTTATAAGGGAAAACAAAGTCAGAGATAAAACTTACAAAATTGCAGAGCATGCCATAATCTAGTTTCACTTTCTTCAAAAACCACAACTTACAGTGGGAGCAGAAGGCCCACCTGAACAGGAGTAGGAACATTCATAAAAACCAAAATAGAGCTTTTCTCAAAATAACATGCACCCCTTGGGTCAAACAGACACTCAGACACAAAAGCTCAAATTTCTGTAATCTGAACTCTGCTCTCAAGGCTATGCTCACTCAAGTCAATGTTATAATAAGTAGTTGCCATCTTCACACAGCTGTTTCAAATGTAAACAGTTAATTTAAAACCCAAAAGAGAGCCCCATTTGTCTAATTTGTCTATTTCAACGTTCACACCTTCGTAAAACCAAGATTAATCCTTAACTTGTGGGTATATACACACATACCTATGTATCTTTTACCTGTCTGTCTGTCTATAAAGCTCAGTGAAGTTCTAGCCTACTTAAGATGCTCTGAAGAAGATCAAGAACCCATAAGCTGGAAATGCCTACTGAAGGCAAAGACCTTGAGATACATATAACCTGGAGTATACTTAAAAGACAAGCAGACATCTGCACACATACAGAATCCATTTTTTTTTAATTTCTAGGAATTAAAAAATCCAGATACTAAAAGTTAGCCCAAAGTTTAAAAAAAAATCTTCAGTAAAAGTAACTGAATATCAAACCATATTCAAGAAACCATTTAAAATGTTTACAAAGTTTTTTGCTAATAAGGGAAAATAATCACGTAAAGTTTTTAAGGGCACATATGATCATTTTAATTTTAAAACAGGAGGAAAAAATAAAAGAAATATACCAAAATTAAAAGTAGTTATCTCTGAATAGTGAGATTATGATTTTTTTCTTTATATTCATTTTTTTCTAAGTTTCCTGTGAGTGCTTCTTTTGTAATTCAAAAAAGAAAAAGAACTGAATATTAGTTGAGTAAGAATGAATGTTTGGGGACTCCTCTGGTGATGGGGTGGCTAAGACTCCAAGCTCCCAATGCAGCAGACCTGGTTTCAATCCCTGGTCAGGGAACTAGATCCCACATGCTGCAACTAAGACCTGGTTTAGGCAGCTAGCCAAGTAAGTAAGTTAAGTTACTTTAAAAAAAAAAAATGAATGAATATTTTGGCAGACAAAGCAGTGATGCAGGGCTCGAATACTGTTTTGATTCAATGTATATATGCACTTTATAAATAAATATGAAGAATTAGTGCTACACACACTTGCTAAAACTCAGTGGAGCTGTTCTGGGAAGGAGGAGGAACCATCAAAAGTTGATAAACAGGAAAACAGTGCTGTGGCTAAAGGTATGGATTTACAGCTTGGGAGAGCTTTGAATTTGCATCACTGTTTTCAAAGTAAAGTCTCAAGTGTCAGGGAACCATGCCCTTAGGTCACCAAGTAAGTGAAGTACATTATATGGGGACTTTTCTCCCCTGGAGTAATGAGAGATTAATATAGAAAGATACACACATACCCCTAAGCGCACACACCGATAGATAAGAGCTCCAGCTACAAATCTGGCCTGAGCTAGAAGGGTCAGCAGTACCTAAAAAGAATGGAAGGAATCCAAGGATTAAACACAGCCTCCAAACTCCAAATCACTTACAGAACCACACAACTCAAAAAGTCCCCACCTACTGGAGGGAAACTTTAAAAAAAAACAGAAGAAAGAAAAAAAGGGGACGCACATTAAAGCAGGGGTGAAAAAGCAGTGAGCAAGCCAACGCCTGCTGTGCGGGGAAGGACACAAGTACAACCCCATCCCACCAGCCCACCGCTGATCAAGTGACCAGTGTGAGCCGACTGGCCTGCTTCCGCCCACGGCGCTGACAGCACTGCTAGACGAAGTCTAGGGGGGTGAAATCACCACGCTAAGGACGGGAACGATACAGAGGACCCACAGGCAGGGCCTCTCAGTCCCAGGGAACACGGCAGATGATCACTGGGGTCAGGATTCTGCAGACTGGGGTTCTCTCCTCACTGACTTCCTTCTGTGAACCTGAACTGCTCAAAGGAATGCTGAGCTCTGTCTTATCATCTAAAAGGGGAATTAGATCGCCTTCTCCCATCTGCCCTTACTGTAATGGACAATGAGATACTGGCTTCCCTCACCATGGAGAAAGGGGAGGATTTGTCAAAAGCTGACCAAAAATGGAGCTCTCTAGCCCTACCTACTGCCCATCCCATTACTGGAATGAACACCTTTCACCATCTGCACCCTGCGGGGAAGTAGGGGATGCCGCCAGAAATAACAGATGCCATTAGTGCCCCCTGAGCTACAGCCCAAGAATCTCTGAAGTCTGTTGGAACCAAATTACAAACAGATACAAGAAGTCACAAGTCAGTGCTGGATTCTGGGCCATTTCCCCCTTCCCAGCTGTGCTGTGCTGTCACAAGTGAAAGTGAAAGTGTGAAAGTGTTAGTCACTTAGTTGTGTCCGACTCTTTGTGACCCCATCGACTATACAGCCTGCCAGGCTCCTCTGTTCATGAAATTCTTCAGGCAAGAATACTGGAGTGGGTAGCCATTCCCTTCTCCAGGGGATCTTCCTGACCCAGGGANAAAGTGAAAGTGTGAAAGTGTTAGTCACTTAGTTGTGTCCGACTCTTTGTGACCCCATCGACTATACAGCCTGCCAGGCTCCTCTGTTCATGAAATTCTTCAGGCAAGAATACTGGAGTGGGTAGCCATTCCCTTCTCCAGGGGATCTTCCTGACCCAGGGATTGAACCTGTGTCTCCTGCATTGCAGGCGGATTCTTTACCATCTGAGTCACCAGAGTCTCAAAGGAAAAGTCACATGTACTCTTGAGTATTCATTACAGTGGAGGGTGACCTACCAAGTTTGGGAGACACAGCAGCAGGCCCAAGTTCAATGACAAATTTCTCCCTTCCTCTCAGAGCTAGAGCATGCAGAGTTATGGCAGGAGGGTACTTAGGAGCTTGGTGGCAAAGCTTTGGGCTCTCTCAAACTCAGAAAGGTTTTCACAGGGGCCATTCCAGAATGCTTTCTTGCAACCATTTTAATGCCCCTATATAAGACATCGTGTCTCTAAAACAAGATTCTTGGGACTGCTGAAATGATCAACTCTGGCTACTCTTCTGTCCATAGAGTGTCTTTCTGCTGTGACCTGATTTAACGAAATAAATAAAGTTTGAAAACCATGATAAATAAACCAAAACACAAACTTGATAAAATGACAAGATGTCTGCTTTAAATTGTATTTCTGGTCTGGGCTAACTCTGGGTCTGAAGAGAAGACTATACAATTCAGAAGCTGGACTATACATCTTCTGAGGTCCTATCCAACTCCATAAGCCCATTAAAGACCTTACCTTGACATCCAGGCCTTTCCTCTGCAGAATAAAGCTGGCAGTCTTGCCTGTGCCCTGGTGACTTTGTTAAACACACATGCGTACATATGCAGGCCTTCCAGAGGTGGGTAAACACTGCCCACTGTAAGGAGAGACGCACACTGTCTACTGTGGTTCCAGACACTGAGGGTACCTAAACAAGGCCTCTGTAAAACCAAATGCACTGGGAAACGATGCTCTAGCATGTCTTTGAAAATTCTGCAGCAGAAATTAAAGAACTATCTAACTACACGGGAAGACATTTCACGTTCAGTGACTGGAAGGCGTTAAGACTGTTAAGATGGCAATAGTGCCCAAAGCAATCTCCAGATTCAACACAACTCCTATGAAAATTCAAACAAACTTTATTGGAAATGGAAAAGCTGATCCTCAAATTCCCACAGAACTGAAAGAGGCTCTGAACAGCCAAATGACACTAAAAAAGAAGAATGAAGTTTGAGGATTCACATTTTCTGATCTTAAGCTGTGACGCTCCAGTGATCAAAGTAGTTGTGTGTGATACTGGCCTAGGACAGACACACAGATCAGTGGGACAGAACAGTCAAGAAATAAACCCATACATCTATGGCCAATCGATTTTGAACAAAAGTACTAAGTATTCAGTGGGGAACAACAAACAGTGCTAGGGCAACTAGGTATCTGTATGCAAATAAAGAAGGTGCACGCACACTCCCTTGCCCCACCTCACATCAGATACAAAAATGAACTCAACAACCTAAATGTAAAAGCTGCAGCTGCTGCTGCTGCTAAGTCACTTCAGTCATGTCTGACTCTGTGTGACCCCATAGATGACAGCCCATCAGGCTCCCCCGTCCCTGGGATTCTCCAGGTAAGAACACTGGAGTGGGTTGCCATTTCCTTCTCCAGTGCAGGAAAGTGAAAAGTGAAAGTGAAGTCGCTCAGTCGTGTCTGACTCTTTGCGATCCCTCGGACTGCAGCCTACCAGGCTCCTCCATCCATGGGATTTTCCAGGCAAGAGTACTGGAGTGGGGTGCCACTGCCTTCTCCGATGTAAAAGCTAGAGCTATAAAACTCCTAGAAGAACACACAGGAATAACTCTTCCTATGACCTGGATTTTGCAATGGATTCTTAAATGTGACACCGAAATATAAGTAACACAAGAAAAAACACATTAGATCTTATCAAAACTTACTGCTTCAAACAGCATACTGAAGAAAATGAAAAAACAACTTACAGAATGGAACAAAATATTTGCAAAGCATTTAACTGGTAGAAGTCTGATATCCAGACCATACCAAGAACTCTTACAACTCAAGAACAAACAACTCAGTTCAAAAATGGACACAGGACTTGAACAAACATGCTCTTAAAAAAGATACACAAATGGCTAACAAGCACATGCTAAGATGCTCATCCTCGTTAGTCACCAGGGAAATGCAAATCAAAACCACATGATATCACTTCACATCCGCTAGGATGGCTGAAACTTAAAAAGGACAGACAACACCAAGCGTTGACAAGGGTGTGGAGAAAAGAAGCCTCATACACGGCTAGTGGGAATGGAAAATGGCACAGCTGCTACGGGAACCAGTTCTGGCGTCTCCTCAAAAAGTTAAACATAGACTTCACCTTACGACTCAGTAATTCTATTCCCAGATATACATATACCCAAGAGAAATAAAACATATGTCCACACAAAAACTCGTACACAACTGTTTACTACTACTACTAAGTTGCGTCAGTTGTGTCTGATTCTGTGCAACCCCATAGACAGAAGCCCACCAGGCTCCCCTGTCCCTGGGATTCTCCAGGCAAGAACACTGGAGTCTGTTGCCATTTCCTGCTCCAATGCATTAAAGTGAAAAGTGAAAGGGAAGTCATTCAGTCCTGTCTGACTCTTAGCGACCCCATGGACTGCAGCCTACCAGGCTCCTCCGCCCATGGGATTTTCCAGTCAAGAGTACTGGAGTGGGTTGCTATTGCCTTCTCCACAGAACTGTTTATGGCAGCACTATTCATAATGGCCAAAAGGTGGAAACAACCCAACCACGCATCAGCAAATTGATGGGTAGACATTTTTGCATATCTATAAAACGGACAATTCAGCCATAAGAAAAAATGAAGTACTAATACATGTCACAATCTGGATAAATCCCAAAATACACGAAAGTCTGGCAAAAGAAGCCAGACTCAATTACATGAAATATCCAGCGCTGGCAAATCCATGGGCACAGAAAGCTGATTGGTGGTTATGAGGGGCTGGGAGGAGGGGCACACAGGGAGGGACTGGTTAATGGGGTATAGCGTTTTCTTTTGGTATGACAGAAAGTGAATTGTTTTAGAATTTGTGAATGTACTATGTGTCAATGAAATGCATATACTTTAAAAGGGTTATTATTTACACGTTTCACTTCGTATTTTTAAAACATCTGCAGACAGGAACACAGCTCGCCAGAGCTCGTCCCTGTGTGGCATACAGTCTGTGTATATACCACTGGCAGGGACATCACACACAGACCTGTCTCCTTGCAGTTCTAGAGCATTGCTAGAATGTCCACAGTCAAATACCATGATGTTAAAAAAAGGACTGATGTGTCAAGGTGGTAAAATTATGAGCACCTTCCCCATTTTGATTTTTTTCTTCAATGCATGTACAAATAAGATTTCCCTCCCTCCCTCTCTGTCCCCTTTGCATATGCCCAGATGGAACATACCACATCCGGCTTTCTCCAGAGTGACAAGACTGGAACTCTGTCCCCCCAACTCTACGGCTTGTGAGCTTCTAGCAATCACCTGGGGCTAATGGCTACCTCTGTCCCCCAGAAACAATTTCTCCATTTGCTCTAAGAACTGAAGTTTTGGAGGCTTTTCCTTGTTTGAACCTCCTTTCTTCTAGCTCCTCCACACTCCTGACCCTCCCTTCCATGCTGCTATTTGTGCCGCCTGCTGCACGCCCTCTTTCCCATTTCTACGTTTACTCATGTTCACGACAAAAGCATGACAAACATTAAGCAGCTTTCCTTCTAACTTGCCTGGAGTTTAAGGCCAATGTCTATTATAATATCATCCAAAAGTAACAGCATGGGGAAAAAAGAAAAGAAAAAAAAAGGTAAACAGACAAAAAATGAATCATGATTCTATTTAAAGGGAAAAAAAAAAGAAATACAAAGGAGGAAACCCAGAGTTTCCATCAAATACTCACCTTTCTTTACTAATATAGTCTTTACAACCAAGAATTAGTTTTTAAATGCAACCTAAAAAAACCTCTTCATTGAGTAAGGTTGTATCAGGTGATGAATTTCACTCCCAGAACAAATATTTACTGAAAAAAATTACATTCCTGATACTGTAAGAGCTGCCAATGAACTCCGGAAGACCTGCTGAAGGCATTGTTGTTGAGTTGCTAGTTTGCATCTGACTCTTTGCAATCCCATGAACTGTTGCCTACCAGGCTCCTCTGTCCAAGGGATTTCCCAGGCAAGAATACTGGAGTAGACGGCCATTTCCTTCTCCAGGGGATCTTCCCCACCCAGGGATTGAACCCATGTCTCAAGTGGATTCTTTACCACTGAGCCACCAGAGAAGCCCACTGAAAGCACAGCATTGCTCAAAACCTGCCTGTGCATTTTACAATTCGCTTCTATTTCAAATAAATGTCTGATCAAAACAGTATATTAAACAAGCAACATTTTCAACTTTCCTCAGTTGAGTTTAGCTTAGACATAGTGAGTTAAGGTATTCCCCTTATTGAGAACATTTCTCACATTCTACTTTAACTTCATCCTTGCTTCTACTAGAGTGGAAGCTCACTGAGGGAGAACACATATCCTGCTCATCTCCACTTATCTCCTGCCTGGCATAGGTTCTGCTAACTTCATGGCTGAATGAGCAGCTGCTAAGAGAGTTTTGTTGCTGTTCAAAGAGTAAGACGCCTAATTCCCACGGGAGGGCTCTGGGACCCCGCTTCCCCTACCTTCTGTCTTTGTCTTCTTCACTCATCTGTCTGCACCAGTTTGGTTGTTCTCCATTTACAAATGTATTTTCCTTCTTCAGTTGCTACTTCCTCTTATGAAAAGTCATTACTGCCTTCCAGGAAGTTTAGACCTAACCTTAAAACACAATCATAAGTGCAACCACAACCATAATTGCCAACTGTCTCCTTGATCTATATTACACACAATCCCTTGGTTTGGTTTTATGTTCAACCATCCTTTTTATGTAAAAATATTATTTCCTTGAGGGCAGAAACACAATCTCTCTGGGAGCCATAACTCTTGTCTTCTATGTCTCAGGGTCTGAATCATCCTAGGCTCTGAATCATTATACTTTCTATCCCAAAGTTCAGGAGACACTGAGAATCTAAGATAAAATTCTCAAGTGAAAGAATAAAGAGGTACACTCTTTATATAAGGAAGATATAAACCTGTAGAAAAAAATGTTATATGTTATCAAATTAGAACTCTGGGAAGAAAAGAGACTCTCGAGCAAGTAACTACATTTCCAGAGGTCTAAGAATTCCATGTTCATACACTGATGGCAATGAAAAGATTAAAAAATAAAAGCAGATTTCATTACTCTTCTGATGTGGCAGTTTTAAAACAAGGACTGGTAATGGTAAAAAAAAAAAAAAAAAGAATGTTAAAAAAAATACATATACTTTATGTACTGTCCCTATCAAAAAGACACTTTGGGAAGAATTAGGAGAAATCATAGTAATAATGTGTCTTTCAAGTGGCACATACTTATTAAGTTTTATCATCACCATAAAGATGTAATGGAATTAAGATCAGTCTATTATGGGATATGAGAAAAAAAATCTCAGATTCTAGGGAGCAGACTGCTCATATTTTTAGCAAACATGGATAAAGAATGAAAACCATCTCTCAACATCTTATATCTAACAGTTTGCTTTTTTAAAATGTAGCAAATTTAGCTCCATTTCTACAATGAATAGTTTTCACTCATGTGGCTGACAGACATGGTTTGGGATAAGAACTGGGAGTTCAGAATCTATACTTTGGGGTGATGGGACATACCTGTTCTGATTTTTAAAGCAATGGAACTCCAATGCCCAAGTCAGTAAAAAAATTGGGGCTGGAAAGCAACAAAATGGATCCAAATCTCTGATCCATTTCTGCCTTAACGACCTCCTGTGTCATTTAGCAAACCACTGGTTCTACAGAAACCAGGAAGATTCCCCAGAAGAAATATAGGGAGGAAAGTGCAACCATGAGGAAAGGAGACTAACAAAGAGTTAACTCACTCTACCAACCCAATCTCCTTCTCAAAGACTCTGTCCTCTATGGTAGCCTGCCACGTTCCACCCAACAGCAGCTGCTCATGATAATCAATGTCTGACAGATCAGAGAAAGCCCTTAATGTGTCGCCAAGGGGCAGTTCAACAGATGGTATGGTGACTTACAACCAGAATCATTAATTACACTCTCTTATTAGTCCCGGGGCACAGGGCTGAAAATGCTTCCTCAGTGAAAGATGAGCATTTCAGATAAATGACCGTCTGGTACTGCCTAAGAAACTCCCTTTAGGATTTCTGGTCAGTGTTGATTTCTAAATCTAAGCCATACTATTTTTATATCTCTTTCCCATCTTCCACTTTCAAGCTGGCTAGGAATATGAAGTTCCCACTACCACTACCCATCACAGCTCTCATAATCACTGCAGTAACGACACGGGAAGAAGCGTCATCTTTCATTTCCCTGCACAAGTCAAATGCCTGTGCTGAAAGGCAAACATAATCATGGCAGCCTCAAGGCTAGCTCACTTTTCCGTCCCTCTGGGCCAGAGAAAGTGTTTCTTGAGTGCAGGGTTGGCAGATGGGGACAATCCCCCCCCCTTCCTTGATCTACACTTCCTGTAAGAAGTGACTAATTCTTCAACTCAAAACTGTCTTCCCTTCCCAAGCCACTGGTTGCAACTCTTCTCTATATATCTTTGAAAAAAAGGGTAGACATTCCTTAAAAGGAAGCTTAGCTGCAGGATGCAAGCAAAAGTTCCCAGATATCCACACTGCTGGTTCAGTTATGAAAGGACTGAGATAAACCACCAGGTATTTAATTAAGCCAGACAAATGCATGGAGAGAAACCAGTTCTGGAGCCGCTCTCCAAGGGCATTCAGACAATGTCACCTCAGGGTAAAAATCAGCTCCTTCTCAACAGTTTGAGAACTGGGCTCCACAAACATTATTAGGTTTACGTGGAACTCTAGAACAGACTGCAGACAGAACTTGGAGGCACACTACCTACTGGCCTTAGTATAAATCTCAATATAATCCAAAAGAAAGTTTTAAGCTTTCCCCAAATGCAATCATTCTTTGGCTGTGCTGAATGCCTATTCTTCTCAAACTTCAATCTACAATTGTTTTTCTTGAAATATGAGTTCAAACTAAAGCAATGAGACCCTAAATGCTATGATTTAAGACTTCATTGCTTGCTTTCTGCATTCCACTTTGTTCTTTCCTGGACATATAAAAAACATGACTTCAATTTTCTTTTTCTTTTTCTTTTTTTTTGAGCGAGTTGCAAGTTAAATTTTATTTGGGGCAAAATGAGCACTGCATCCCAGGAGACAGCACCTCAGATAGCTCTGAGAGACTGCTCCAAAGAGGCAGCATGACTTCAATTTTCAACTTGGTTTAAATCATTACAGTATCTGATGGATGTTCTCATCTCATGAATGTTTTAAAGAAAAAAATGTGCTAATTAAGGCATAATAAAACCCTAACGTGGGCTCCAGGAAGGTAAACTTGGGGAGTTTGGGTCTGCCTTGCCGTGTACTCACTTCCAGTTTTTTCTCCTTTTCTGACAAAACGTCTTTCTGGTTCTGGGTGTACTCCACCAACATCCGAGCCAGCTGGCGTCGGTCTTCCAGCTCCGCCGCCAGGCGCCCGTTATATTCGGCTAGTAACAGACATGCTTCATCTACTGTTTTTGAAAGACGTTCAGCTGCCTCTTTGTCTAAATACAAGTGAGACCAGAAAGAGAGAGACAATAAATAATGACACAGGCATAATTGCAAAGACTTCTAGGGGAGGTTAGCAGTTTCTCCCCTAACACCCAGGTCCAAGAATAGGCTGGAACCTGTAGACAATGGACTGGCTGGAAAAAAACCAAAGGTACTTACTCCTGTCAACAAAATGGGACCTTTCTGAACTTCCTGAAGTGAGACAACTGTACAAAGAGGTGAATCTGACAGAGGATTTCAAAATGCCTATTCCTATAAAAGCTCTACAAATAAACAGAGAGATTTACAGTCATATGTGAAATAATATTTCCCCATCTCTGAAAATTTCAAAACTGCTTTCTTCATATTATGTCATTAAATATTCTTTGCATATCCATCTGAAATACAAAGTAAGCACCCATTTCTTGAGTGTGAAAACTAAGACAATAAAAGCTACACAACAGATTCAGTATTGTGGGCTTTGCTGAGGAGCTGTGGACTCAAAACCATAGCTCTAAAATGGACTTATAGGAACTTCCCTGGTGCTCCAGCAGTTAAGACTTCACCTTTCTTTCTTTTTTTTTTTTTTAAGACTTCACCTTTCAATGTAGGAGATGTGAGTTCGATCCCTGGTTGGAGAGGCAAGATTCCACATGCCTCATGGCCAAAAAACCAAAACATAAAACAGAAGCAACGTTACAACAAATTCAATAGACCAAAAAAAATTTAAAAAAAAAGGCTTGATTAAAAATAAACAAATAAAATGGACCTGTAAGATTATATTTCTTAATCTGTGTAAGCATTAACACTCTTGTTCAGCAAAATATAGAGTCTGATAAGACAGAAGCTTTTAAATGCTTCTGAATGTGACCCATGCTAAGAAATATACTTTATATAAATATATATTAAAAAAAAAACCAAAGTTTCACTAGACAATACTTCCGTCAGTGTGTGCGGAGCATACTATCTGCCATCTCATTTAAAAAAAAGAAAAAGCTTGATTATTATCTACTAGACTGTCTTCAGGCCCAATGAATGGATGGCAACTCATTGGGGAAGAAAGTGCAGAAGAATCAAAGCATAAGAAAGGGTATCCTTGGGAAAAAATGGTGAACCACACTCAACCTCAGAAGTAAGAAAAGACAAAGGATGATTTGTATTTTTAAAAACTGATGTAATTAATTACGTGTGGGGACAGTGAGGTTAACACTTAAGTATGTATGTTGCTGTTGCTGTTGTTCAGCTGCTAAGTCAGGTCCAACTCTTTGCAACCCCATGGACTGCAGCACGGTAGGCTTCCCTGTCCTTCACTATCTCCCTGATTTTGCTCAAACTCATGTCCATTGAGTCGGTGATGCCATCCAACCATCTCATTCTCCATCGCCCCTTCTCCTCCTGCCTTCAATGCTTCCCAGCATCAAGATCTTTTTCAATAAGTCAGCTCTTCACATCAGGTGGCTGATAGTACTGAAGCTTCAGCATCAGTCCTTCCAATGAATATTTGGGGTTGATTGGTTTGATCTCCTTGCTGTAAAAGGGACTCTCAAGAGTCTTCTCCAATACCACAANTTCAATGCTTCCCAGCATCAAGATCTTTTTCAATAAGTCAGCTCTTCACATCAGGTGGCTGATAGTACTGAAGCTTCAGCATCAGTCCTTCCAATGAATATTTGGGGTTGATTGGTTTGATCTCCTTGCTGTAAAAGGGACTCTCAAGAGTCTTCTCCAATACCACAATTCAAAAGCATCAATTCTTTGGCACGTAGCCTTCTTTATGGCCCAACTCTCACATTAGTACATGACAACTTAAAAACCATAGCTTTGACTATACAGACTTGGCAAAGTGATGTCTCTGCTTTTTAATATGCTGTCTAGGTTTGTCATAGCTAAAAAGGCTTTAAAGGATCAAGAGAGTTCGGTGCTTTGAAACAAAGCACTAGAGATGCCAGTGGCTCCATGGGATAAACTGAAAGTGAATGTCAGTGATACTGAGTTGTTGCTTCCTCTGAATACAGGTGGTCAAGGTGAGAGAGTTCAGCACAATCATAGGTAACCCAGATTTAAGAATTCCCCACAGAGTTTCTCTGGCCAACAGTGCCTGACTATTAGATGCTGCCTCGACATGAATACTGGAAGGTAAACTGTTGAGGGATTCCAAATCAGGCCTGATGCCAAAGATCAGGTACTTCCAGATTCCTCAGGGACAAGGAAACAACAGGATGTTCTTGGTGGAGGAAGAGTGAGCCAAAGAGAAAACAAAGGAGAGAGACGATTTCAGTCACCGAGGGTAAAGAGGACAGCAAAACCTATTCTTCTAGACTGGTGGCACAGTCTAGGAACAACCTGCTGGGGTCATTAGATTGGTTACCTTTGTCACTGCTGAACTATTTTTGTAATGGTTAATTTCATTAAAATGTTTCAGGGCCTGTGGCAGAAAATGACAAGTAAAACACTAGTTTTTGAGATTAAAAAAAAAAAAAATCAATTCTCACACTCCATGAAGTTGTACAAGGGAAATAATTCATTCACACAAATAATTACAACCCAGAAAAAGAATCTGTCACAGTTTTATGAGCCAAAGAAAAAAATGCAGTTGAAATGTAGCAGTGAGATGCTTACTTTGGGGAACTCACCAGTGGCTACCCTCAAATGCTCTGCCCTCCCAAGTCCACAGACAAGTGCTGTGTGCCTCTTTCAGCCACTCCGTCACTTACGCACGGGCACCCCATCTACTTCCTCCAAGACTCCAGTGTCTGGGACTGTCACCTGCGTGTCCCCAGCCGTCTCTCCCTCCAGACGCATTCCCACTAGCACGCACCCACTGCTCTACCTTCTGACCATGTGTCCCTCCCCAGCTACCGCGCCACATGCCGCCCTCTTACAGCAGAGCTACTTGACAGAGCTGTCTCCCCTCGTGGTCCCCACCCTCTCTCCTACCAGGTCACTAAACTCACTCCAATCAGACTTTTATACTCCAACCCTTCCAAGCAGCCTGACATATATGTGGACTCCTATTGTATGTCCAATGCTGTTCTAGGCTCTGAAACAAAAGGTAACGCAAAAGACCAAAACTTTCTGCCTTCAAGTTTACATTCTCAGGGAGGAAGAGAAATAAATAATACACTATATTGTACTTATTTACCAGCTGAAGATAACTCTAGAGAACAAAAAGGCAAAGCATTTGGAAGGAGGTGGTGAGAGAACAAGTCATGTGACCATCCGGGGAAGATCATTCCAGGCAGAAGAAACAGTCAAGTACAAGGGCCCTTGGAGAGTGCTTGGCAAGAAGCCCACATGACTAGAGTGTTCTGAGCAGAGTGCGGCATGATCCAACTTCTATTTTAGTGGATCACTCTGGTTACTATGTTGAAGACAGACTGATGGCTAGGGGATAAGAGGCAGCAGAGAGAGCAGACAGGAAACTACTGGGATGATTCAAGTGAAGATGGTGGAGACTCCCACTAGGTGGCAGCAGCGGAGGTGGTAACAGGTGTCAGGCCAGCTCAGATCAACAGGAGTGATGAGAGGGTCATCTACTGAGACAGGGAAGACCATGAGACAAATTTGGAGGGAAGAGGAGGAATCTGGTTTGGGACAGGTCAAGTCTGAAATGTCTTTCAGGATAACCAACTCAGTAACACTCAGAGCAGGAGGCTGGATGTACGGGTCTCAAGTTCAAGGAAGAGGTCAACCCTAGAGATGCAAATTAGGGGATCATTAGCACAAACATTGTTATTTAAATTCATCAAACAGGATGAAAGGAACAGTCAGTGAAACTAACTAGGGAAGAGAGCTGATTACTCAAAATTAAGAGGAGAAGAAGGGAAGAAATCAACAAAGGAGCCTGAAAAGACAAGAGACTAGAGAGGAATGCTAGAACATGTGCCGTCCCAGCTTCCTCCTGCTGCCAGTAACGCAGCATCAGAAACCTGGTGGCTTAAAACAACAAAGCGTATTACCTTGACATTTATCATCCTGGCCCTTTCCTCTATCTTCAAAATGCATCCCTCCAACTTCTGCTTCCCCAGTCACATCTCTTACTCCTGCTCCCCTTGCTCTTCTAAGGACCCAGCCCACTTGACTAACCCAGGAGAATGAACTCCCCACCGCAAGATTCTTCACTCAACCACATCCACAAAGTCCCTTTTTCTATGTAAGACAATATATTTGCAGGCTCTAAGGATTAGAACATGGACATTTGGGGAGGACCATTATTCTGCCTATCACAGCAAGTGAGAAAGTATTTTTAGGAAGACGAAATGATCAACTGGGCCAAATTAAGAATGAGCAAAAATATATAAGGCCTTGATGAGACTACTGAGGGGGGCACTCTCCGTCCCCCTTCTGATGTCTATGTTAGAAACTTTCTCTGTCTCTTTTTATACTTCAATAAAACTCTGTGCCCCCCCCCCCCCCACACACACACACACAAAGGAATGGGCAGAAAAAGTTCACCACTGAATTTAGCAACATGGAAGTCATCAGCCAACACTGATAAGAGCAGTCAGCGAAGTGAAACCAAAAGGGGGAGCCGGGAGAATAGAGACAGATGAGTATACGCCATCTATTTAGAATGTTCAGCTACACATCAGAGAAAGGAGACAACAGCTAGAGGAAGGTACCAGGCCAAGGAAAAAAACTTTTCCCACATAGGAAAAAAATATGTATTTTTATGCTATGGAGAATGACCCAGTGGGGCAGGGGTGGCGGGGGGGACTAGAGATGCAGGAGAAAAGGGGAGAATTGTCGGAGCATGCCCTTGGGTGGGTAAGAAGAAACAGGCTTATTAGGCTAACGGGCTGCTTTAGAAAACAGCATGCTCATCCATAGAAATAGGAAGAAAAGTTAGCCAATGTTTATCGTTTGTTTTGTCCAGCCACATACAATTGTGAGTGGCGGCCTCCAGGAGCTGGGGGGTGGATGGGGACAGTGAATTGTTACTTTAATGATAGACAGCTTCAGTTCTGCAAGATGGACTGAGTTCCGGAAACTGGCTGCACAACGTGAATGTACTCAGCACTTCTGAATGTTGCACTTCGGAATGGTAAAGATGGAAAGTTCTGTTAGGTGTATTTGACCATAATTAAAAATCAAAATAAATAAATATTTTTTTAAGTCACGTAAGTTCTTTCCAGTAGTCATGTATGGATGTGAGAGTTGGACTGTGAAGAAAGCTGAGCACTGAAGAATTGATGCTTTTGAACTGTGGTGCTGGAGAAGACTCTTGAGTCCCTTGGGCTACAAGGAGATCCAACCAGTCCATTCTAAAGGAGATCAGTCCTGGGTGTTCTTTGGAAGGAATAATGCTAAAGCTGAAACTCCAGTACTTTGGTCACCTCATGCGAAGAGCTGACTCACTGGAAAAGACTCTGATGCTGGGAGGGATTGGGGGCAGGAGGAGAAGGGGACGACCGAGGATGAGATGGCTGGATGGAATCACTGACTCAATGGATATGAGTCTGAGTGAACTCCAGGAGTTGGTGATGGACAGGGAGGCCTGGCGTGCTGCGATTCATGGGGTCGCAAAGAGTCAGACCGACTAAACGACTGAACTGAACTGACTGAAGTCCTTTAAGTCAGTGAAAACAGACAAATGCAATTACACATGCTGCTAATTTAATGTTAACTTGTTTTCAGTTTTGCGGACTGTGATTCAAAAAGTTGGGTTTTTCCAAGAGACTATAGGGCGAAGGGGAAAAAGAGCAAAAGGCACTGAGGGTGTGTGTGAAGGGTGATTATAAAGACCCAAAGCCGAGTAACAGAGAACNGACAAATGCAATTACACATGCTGCTAATTTAATGTTAACTTGTTTTCAGTTTTGCGGACTGTGATTCAAAAAGTTGGGTTTTTCCAAGAGACTATAGGGCGAAGGGGAAAAAGAGCAAAAGGCACTGAGGGTGTGTGTGAAGGGTGATTATAAAGACCCAAAGCCGAGTAACAGAGAACATGAGGCCAGGAGGGGGCTAAAGGCTGGGAAAAGGGGGAAAGATCAACAGCCTGTGCGCTCAACAGGTTGTTCAATCCAGTGGGTTTGATTGCTGGGGTGAGGGGAGTAGAGAGCGAGCCAAAAGGCCTGGCTGTGTTCTCCAGCTAACTCACTCCTGCCTGAAGGGCTTCCCACTCCCTCTGTCTGGGCAGCACTGCCTTCCCTCACATCTCCTCACAGCTTACTTCCTAAATGGAGGTGGTGGGGGATGTGGGGGTAGTTCATGCTCACTCCTTCCTCTCCACTGACCACGCATAGAGGAGGAAGAATGTCAACTGCCCCTCCCTGTTTGATTGGGGGTGCTCATCACAAGGGCAACGTGATATGATTAACAATACAAACCCGGGCTTCCTGGCACTGAAGAACCTCAAGGGGGCGTGGCAGGGTACATTGTAAAAATCATGACACTGAGTCATACATTTTTTTTTGTTAAGAGGGTCATGAGTTTAATGCTTCCCCTCCTTTGCCCTCCTGCACACACAGTTTGTACCCTGGTTTCAAAAGACCTTACTTAAACTGAGTACCACAGGCTGTGGCACGCTAGCATTTCTGCAATAATTCCTAGAGTATTCAAGCTCAGACTATCCCAGCAGCTCCTTTGTTCAGTCTGTGAGTTATGTTTGCAAATCTCAAGACAATAGGGAAGCCAGCCCCAGGTGGAAGGTCTGTATCTGCAAAGTTGGCATGTCCTGGGGTCTGATGCACTGGAGATATGTTCCCCCTCCCTCATCCTTCACCCAACTTCTAACTTCTCACCTGTTATTTTTTCCAAAAGAGAAACGTCTTGCACTTCCTGGGGTAAAGAAGCAATTTTCTGTCGGACAGTAGCATCCCCTGATGCAGCATTTTCTAGGTCCTGCAAAGCTTTGATCAGCTCCTCAGTCTGTACAAGGAAAACAAAGATAACACCATCCATGAAGATATGTGGGGATGTGGGGTTTAGGGAAATTTAGCTGGAGTTTAACAAGGTGAAGGTGAATTCTAAAAATGACCATCCCTGACATTTAAAAAAGAACCACTGTCCTAACCCCAGAGTGTATACTGAATCAGTGATACAGATTCTAAGAGAATGCACACAGTATTTCTAAGTATGAGGCAGAACACAAGTGAAATTCTACATGACTGTGAAAAAGAATTGTTTTTAAAGAGTATGTTTTTGGACACTTAAGAAAATGGAGTCTGGTTTACACTGCTTAGTTTCAAAGGATGCATGATCTCTAGTATAGAATGGCCTCTAGTTTAAAGGAACACGTATCAAATGCTCTGGCAACCTGTGTGTTGGCTGATTAAATGAAAGGACACTACCTACTTCAATTCTTTCCTGGATTTGCTCTACAAAATGAATGTCACAAAGATGACGTTTTTGATTTCGGCAGCCACTACCAAAATTAAATGTGTCAAGCTCGTTAATTATAAACAAAGAGGGAAGAAAACAAAAAGAAACCAAGAATGCATATTCTGTGTATAACAAAAAAGGGGTTTTGAATTGCCAGGGAAACATACAACATTGACAGCTTAGCTAGTTCACAATGACCCCCAGAGTACCATGGAGATGGCAGTCTCCATGGCAGTATCCTGTAAGTTGGTCATTTGGGCTGTTCTCTTGAAAGTTTTTAAATGCAAAGATACATGGCCTAACACTGTTTTCATTTATCTCCCAGGCTAATTTGACATCTTAACATAACACAAGTCAGACATGTTTTCTATTTACACAGGCCTTAAGCACCCCCATGTGTAATGAAATAAAGCTGCATTAGGCAGAATGAGAGGCAGTGCAACTCAGTGAAATGTGTATGGGCTTTGAAGTCAGCCAGGCCCAGACTCAATTAAAACACCGAGTAAGGTAGTTAATTTGTCTCCTTGAGACTCACTTTCTTTGACTATAAATGAATACATAAATAAACAGACAACTAAAACGAACCAACCATACAGAGTTCATGAACTAACTTACACAAGGGGGTCAAACAATGCAAATATATGGCTAAAAACTCAGTCAATGCTAGCACCTGGTCTAATATTTAAATAGGCTATAGTGTGGCAAATTTGCTGTTGCTACAGACTATCCTTAGATACTAACATGTTTACTTACATGACAAGCCATGGTAGAGGACTTCTCAATGTCTTTGTAATATCTACTGCTTTACATAAACTACTTTTAAAGAATATTTTAAATTTCTAGGAGTGAAAAAACGCCAAATCCAATTAACTCTGTAAAACACAAATCCATCCTGGAGTGGAGGCATGCAAAGACAAAATCAAGCCTGCTTCACGACCTGGATCCTGCACCAGTGCCAAGAGCTGCCCTCTGGGGATTCCATACTACTGATCACTAGCTCCACCTTGTGGCCAGAACCTTCCAAGCCACTCGGCCCTATGCTCTGGGGGTCAAGACATACCAAGAGGGGTCCTGCAGAAGGATCCTGGGGAGAGTAGCTTCCAGGATAGTCGTCATCCTCCTCCTCTTGTATTTGCTGAAAAGTTCGCTTCAGAGATTTCTTCTCCTCTGTTGCTAGAGGAAAGAAAAAAGTGACACATGTGGGTCACTGCAGCTTGAAGAGGTATGTCAAATGCTAAGCACAATGGGTCACAAATAAAAAAGGGTAGAAGGGTGTACCTTTCCAGAGATGGCTTAACATTAACCCTAACTGCCACTTATTTTCAAGTGGCGGTCATTCCGTACATTATTGAGAAGAGTCAAAATGGCCTCGGTCATCTCAGATTGACTCACTGGAAAAACACCACCGGAAAAAAGCATCTAAAAGTGAAACTTACCAAATTAACATATTTCACTAAAAAACCTCATTATCTTTAAAAGAAAAAAAGAAGTTAACAGGGAAAGTAAAACGGTAACAAAGCTCATGAGAAAATATAATGAAGCAAGCCAACGTGTATAGACCATACTGTGTGTACAATGAGAGACTTTACACTTTCTGGGATCATTTCAGAAAATAAGTAGTCGAGGGAGTCCCATCAATAAGATTGTGTCAAAAGCTCTAAAAACAAATATCCTTTAAATCATCCCTTTAAGAACAAAACAAACCTAGTTTTACACTAAAGTTTAAAATAACCATTGCTGAGCATGATACTACTAAGAGAAATCACCTAAGTCAACATTTTAAAATTAACCACTTTTGAGACTAATAGGTTACCTTTTTAAATTATCTGTATCATGTTCTCTTAAATTTTTATGATGGATGTATTAATTCCAAAATCATTCCTTCTGCATTAAATTGGACAATACAAAGTAAACGCCAAACAACTGAGGGACATAAAGCTGAATGAGAAATTCAAGTTTGGAAAGTAAAGAAACTACTGGATACCTAACATGTGCCAGGCATCCCAGTAGTTTCTTTACATTTGATCCTTTCAATAACTGTAAGGCGTGGTGTGTCTCCATTTCATAGGTGAGAAAATGAAGACCCAGAGAGGCTAAATAACTCATGTAGTGATATGACTTCAACACCTGTGTGCTTTCCACTGAACGCAACTAAAACTTACTTAGTGCCACACAACTATCCTCTCCTCTTGTCAAGGGAGAGGCACCATGCACCTGCCTCAGAATTCTGTGAGTTATAAATGGGACATGAACATTCTCTTCTGGAACCCAGGATGAAGCTTCTGTTCTCTACCTTACATATTAACTGAGCAAACTGTGTTTGACGTGAAAGCCAAGTCAGCATCATGGGTTTCATTCTTTTTTTCTTAATGCTTTGTTTGCTCTACTAAAGAAGAGAAACAGCAGCGGCTGCATGACGGGCAGTCCTGTCTTCGTGCTATTCTATTACGCACAGATTTATTACCATGGTTTGGTTAAATGACACCATTCCCCCAAGAACACACTTTAAATTTCAGTTGTCATGGCGTATTTACTCGGAGTAACTGCATCAACAACAAACCTCGCTGCTAACTTCAGTCCCCAAATCACTACGTAACAGAAGGGCATCATGGTTAGTGAACGCATCACTTCTTTCAAGGTCAGTAACTGGTCACTGTTATTCAGTTCACACATAGGCAACAAAGTGTTTAGTCGTGTTGTTAGTCTCCTAGTGTCAAAATCCACATGACATTTTATAAAAATAAATAATCAAAACAGGGAACTCATTGACAAAGATGAAAGAGCAACAAAGAAACTAAAACTAAAATTAATGCTGGAAATGAGATTCACATGAAACATAAATGGGGCTGTACAAGAGACAGCTGGCTGTAGGGATGCGGACCCTTGTCATGTTCTTCAAGAGACTCTGGATACATAGCCAGAGGGAACTCAGTGAAGGCCAACTTATCAACATAAATGAAGAAAGTGGTTGTGATGAAAAGAATGACAATGTCCTGGAGGAAGTAATGTTGACAAAATTCACTTTAGAGGGACGCTTAAGAGATACTTCACAACACTAACAGCACAAAGGAAAAAATGTTGGAAACTGATCCAAAGTTGGAAAGGAGTATGACAAAGACGGAAAAGATGCAACAAGCTTTGTTCAAATCACTCTTGATAAAGTCTGTTACAGAGAAATAAACATTGCAACTCATGTTTCTAATTTATGTTAAAACATGCTAAATAAATCTTCATTTTACTTTTTTGTTTTCTTATACAATTGAGATCAACAGTGAGTTTTTCTTTCTTTGACAAAAAAATTTTAAAAGTCACAGAACAACTGTAATTTTCCACATTGATTCTTAAGATCCCTGATGGTGTTCAGCTTGACCAGTCATTTTTACAGTCCTGCACTATGCAAAGCAAGGATGGCTGTATTATTCAAAGAGAAAGCCTGTAAGGCTGTAATTTGCATATGAACATCTCTGCACACAGCGGCTGCCCACCCTGCTGACGCTCAGCCACCACAGCGTCAAAGTGGCTGAGTCTGATTAGTAGCCACAAGAGCGTAAGCACAGGGGCAAAAAAGAACCCATAGTATTGTTCTGTTCACTTCCAAATACCCAGAAGAGAATGCTCAAAAAGTAACTGTTAGAGACACTCAAGAAGGTAGAAAAACTTATAAAACTTGAGTCCTTCAATTTTCCAACTCTCATACAGAAATTATTACATATAAAAACCATGTATCACTAAACATCTCAGGTCACTCAGAACCACTGAATTCAGAGAGTGGAAGCCCTTACACATACCTGTGTCTTTGCTTTCCCCACTGCTCCCCACCTCATTTTTCATGAGAATGTCAAGGCCCATCAGCTGAGGTTTCTCTAAAGCCAGAGAGCTTGTTTAGTAAGTCTGGGTCCTATAGCAAAAGCTTTCTGACTCCTAAGCGGGAGTTCTTGCAGTCACTCACTCACAGCAATGCAAAACTGAAATCAAACTGATGACAACTTTAGGGCTGTTTCCATTCTTCACATCCTGATGGAAGAGGGTGTAATAGGAAGTAACCATCATCATCCTATGTTTCCGGTTCTCTCCTGTCGCCACTTAGAGGACCTACGGGAAATAAATTATTTATCATTTCCCCCACAGGGCTCCACCTTTCCTGAGCTATCTAGTTCCATTATGAATACTTCCATTGGCTCCATCTTCCAAGGACCATGCTTTGGAGAACAGCAGAATCTCTTCCCGAGTCCCAGCTTGTAACAGATTCCACACCTGTGAGGAATTCCTCCATATGTCCGCTTTCTGCTTCTTCCCAAAGCCTCTTATCAGCCACCTGTCCTTTCTCATGCCTCATCCAGACCCCTGTCCCAACTGCATCCTGCCTCTTCCAATCACTCCTTCTCCAACATGGACTATACTCTCACTCTCTCTCACTAAAGCTGAGCTCTGGCCCCATCAGGCCTCTATTCAAAACCCTGGAAAGGCCACCGAGGTTCAGTCTACTTGGTAATGAATGGTAATGGCAGCATCACTCTCAGCACTCCCTTTCAACCGTCACCGTCTCCCTCTATCCCCATGGGCCTCTCTTTGAAAGCAGTTGGCCCTGCTACTTTGCATGGCCGTTGGCAGGCACAGGCCTTCCCTCTCCGATAGAAACCTTCAGTACCTTATTCCTTTACAGCCCTATGATGCTCAGGAAAGTGTCAACACACCTGAGCCTGAAACCTCCTGAGGGCAGAGGAAGCACAGTGCTTGGAAAGGCCCGGTGCTGTGCCACAAATGACCATCCCCACTGTCCTTTACACAAACCGGACTCTCCTCTGCTCATGTGCAGAGTTAGCAGTGAGGATGCCCAGAATCCTCAATTGAGTCACACAACCAGTAAAATGACCCAGGCATATGCCAGGCCCGTTCCTGAGTGGATTTCAGACCAGGCACCTTCCGCTATCCATTCAGCTCTGACCACAGCAGTTCACTCATCCCCTTTTCATACCCTCACTCACTCAGTTCACAGGCAGGGCAAACATCTCAGGGGCAAAGTTCCCTCTGTCCTCATCTTGCACACCTTCTGTTCTGTCCTCCAACTCATTCCTGTGTCTCCAGGGGGTCTTGCACTCAGCTAATCATCAAATGCTCTGGTGACCGAAGGGTTTACAGTATGCATAGACCTGACTGTGGACTAGTTTTTCCTACAGTAAAACTAAATCTGAGGCAACAGACCAAAGGATCCCCAATCACATTAGAAAATGCAGTCATCTACCCAAAAAGCTGGACCTTCTAAAGATCTACTAAAAATTTCTAAGATTTAAAAAAAAAAAAAAAGAAAAACAAAAAACCCACAGATTTTATATTACTTTTATAATGAAAAAAGAGGAAATACTGTTTCTAACAGCTCCCTCCCTCTTTCTTTGTTCCCTCCCTGCAAAATAAGAGACTTTTCTTTTAAAAAAACACATTAACTCCTACTTGTGGGGAGAAAAAGATGTGAAGCAAACTGAGGACTGACACCCGAGGCACGGTTCTGGGAGCACCCGACCCATCTCATCTCACTGGACTGAACCGCCAGGTCCAGCCCTGAACCCAGGAAGCAAGACCTAGAGTGTGTGCTCTGAACCACCATGCTTTCCAACCTTGCGCAAAGTCTCAGGGACTGAAAACACTAACGAGATTCTTCCTACTTTTGCTATTGACTTGTATTTAGAAACTCAGAATATTAGATATTAGAACTGGGAGGGGGTGCCAAAAAGAAGCCATGTAATCACATTAATAACTTCATATCTACATGATCTCAAGTAATCCTCATACAAGCCTATGAGGTATTACTATTAATAGCCATACTGTACAGTGAGGAACCTAGGGCTCAGAGAGGTCAAAGGCCATGCCCAAGGTCACACAACTTGCAAGCGACAGAGCTAGGATTCATACTCTGGAAGTTTGCTTTCAAACTCTCACTCTGAAGAGCTAAACTAACTACACTAAAGGTCCGGGGAAGCTGAGTGACCTACTCATGAATTCATATCCTAACTCAAGTCTACTGAATCCACGTGCTTGCAAGGAAAAGTTATGGTGTGAAGAAAATACACTTTTAAGTTATATAGACCTGGGTTTATATAAACTTACTTACCAATTGTATCTACTTGGACAAAATTACTCTACCGTTTCAAGTCTTAATACTGTAGATTAAGTATTAATACTGTACTTAATACATATAGTCCTTAAGTACCTAAAACAAATTAACAGGAAAAGAAGCCAGCAGAGAGACAGAAGCTTAATAAATGCTACATCCTTTGTACTTCCCTTTCCCTTCCAAAGTCTACAACTATAGGATACTGTATGATTTATGCGGGACTCAAGTAAATGATGAAGTTCCACCCAGACAAGCAACGGCTTGAGTACTCCCAAGAACAGAGAGACAACTTTAGAATCCCTGGGTCCTGCACCTGAGAGACAGGTGAGTCAATTCCTAGGTAGGTTGATAAGAAGTCTGGGCATCCCTGAGGAGAGAGGGGTCTGGGGTTCTCAAGGAGTAGAGGACAAACATTTTCTTTCTCTACATTCATTAGTCTTAGTCACATAGATTTTTTCTTTAAGCCCGTAACTGATGATTACACAACAAACAATTCCGTTTAAACTCTGCTGCTGCTAAGTCACTTCAGTCGCGTCCAACTCTGTGTGACCCCATAGANGAGGAGAGAGGGGTCTGGGGTTCTCAAGGAGTAGAGGACAAACATTTTCTTTCTCTACATTCATTAGTCTTAGTCACATAGATTTTTTCTTTAAGCCCGTAACTGATGATTACACAACAAACAATTCCGTTTAAACTCTGCTGCTGCTAAGTCACTTCAGTCGCGTCCGACTCTGTGTGACCCCATAGATGGCAGCCCACCAGCCTCCCCTGTCCCTGGGATTCTTCAGGCAAGAACACTGGAGTGGGTTGCCATTTCTTTCTCCAATGCATGAAAGTGAAAAGCAAAAGGGAAGTCGCTCAGTTGTGTCCGACTCTTCACAACCCCATGGACCGCAGCCCACCAGGCTCCACCGTCCTGGGATTCTCCAGGTAAGAACATTGGAGTGGGTTGCCATTTCCTTCTCCAATGCATGAAAGTGAAAAGCAAAAGGGAAGTCGCTCAGTCGTGTCCAACTCTTCGCGACTCCATGGACCGCAGCCTACCAGGCTCCTCTGTCCATGGGATTTTCCAGGCAAGAGTACTGGAGTGGGGTGCCACTGCCTTCTCCCTAAACTCTACTAAGGATTATATAACAATGTATCCCGCTTGAGGGCAGTTCTCCTTCTTAAAAACCTTCTGGCTAATCCTGTTGTCTTAAAATGTAAATTGTGGGAGTGGGTCTGGTAAAATTTTCACAAACTTGAGATATTCTTTTGATTTATCATAATAATTAAAAAGTATGTAAGTAAGTAAAGTCGCTCAGTCGTGTCCGACTCTTTGTGACCCCATGGACTGTAGCCTACCAGGCTCCTCCCTCCACGGGATTCTCCAGGCAAGAGTACTGGAGTGGGTTGCCATTGCCTTCTCCAGGGGAATCTTCCTGACCCAGGGATCAAACCCAGGTCTCCTGCATTCCAGGGAGATGCTTTAACCTCTGAGCCACCAGGGAAGACTCCCTTGCTAACACTAGCAAGGAGGGCATTCTCCATCTCCCTTCTGATGTCTATGTTAGAAGCTTTCTCTGTCCCTTGTCTTACTTTAATAAAACTCTGCTACACAAAAGCTCTTGAGTGATCAAGCCTGGTCCCTGGTCCCTTAGCTAAATCTCCTTTGGAGATCACGAATCCGACATTGTTCACCATAAGCTATCACAGGTATATAAACTGAAGAAAAGTCCAGTTCTAAAAATTTCTAAACTCACACACTCTAAAAGATTACAACCAGCAAAGTTCCACAGGAAAATTTTTATTCCAAGGGTAAACTCTTATAAAGCTGTCTGCAGACAAAGAATTACTCATGAATTAACACCACAATATAAATGGACTATTTAAATTTGGAAATAAGCTTCTGGAAAAACTCATCAACATTCTGAAAGGACTGTGTAAAATATTCTGGTAATTGAAGTCTGAAGAAGACAGTGAGAAGACAGTGAGTTAGCTGAGACGAATACACACGTTGGAACCTTTTGATACGTGTTTTCATCTTTACAAACTAGAAGAAGAGAAATTATCTTTGGATCAGCATCATCCTCCACAGTAAAGGAATATTGCCTCTATTGTTAATGTCTAGATACTCAAAAAAAAAAAAAAAAAAAAAACAGAAACCTAATGGAGCTATTTTCAAATCTCTGCTACCACAAATCCCCCAATTAGTATGACTGCTCCCTGAGTGCAGAACTATTTCTCACTCCTCTCTGCTCTTTCCTATACTGTCTAGCAGAGCTGTTTACTCATAGCATATGTCTGGCAAATGTTTGCTGAATTGAAATTCAACACTTGGCTTCAAACATCATCTTTCAGAGCTCTCCTACTTGCCCAAAGGTGTTTTTAAGAAATCAGCACTGTTTACCAATGAACTTGAAGTCAGAGGAGAGACAAGAATGCCGGCTAATTCCCCAATGCTGTGCAGAACACCTCCAAAGAACACGACACAAGCACGGCCAGAATCCGAAGTAGCAAACATCGTGCTCTTCAGAGCAGCCCCAAAATTGCCCTCTGTCAACTCCAAGTAAAACAACAATGGTCTGCAGCCTGAAAGCACTTATGCCATTTTTAGCAAGCCTCTAACTTTTAGCTTCACAGGAAAGTTACCCTACCTTAAAACACATATAAACTCAGATCTGGAAGGGATCATGAAAGGTATACAATAAAGAGTTGCTGAATGAATATCATCACGTATGCTGCTGCTGCTAAGTCGTTTCAGTTGTGTCCAACTCTGTGCGACTCCACAGACAGCAGCCCACCGACTACCCTGTTCCCTGGGATTCTCCAGGCAAGAACACTGGAGTGGGTTGTCATTGCCTTCTCCTAATCATGGTTAAATTCTATTGCAGACGCATACAAAATACTAGAGGAACAAGGAGGGTATTGGCTACATATGCCCAGACAAGCTGGCAAAGGTGTCAGAATGAGAGTAGCATTCTTGAAGAGTAGGTTCACCACATACAAGGGGCAGAAAGACATTTTAGGCAGAGGTAACAGCAGATGCAAAGGAAGGGGAACCACAGAGCATTCAGAAGGGAAGTTGTTAGGCATGGCCAAATATGGTACATGTGAGGAAATGGGAGAAGAATCTGGCAAAGGAGACTAGCTCACATTATAAAGAGAACACCATGTCAGGACTCAGACTTGATCCTCCAGGCAATGGGTATATATGCAGTCACACAAGAGCTATGCCAACCAGAATTCAATCACAACCAACCAGAAGCCAAAGAACCAAATAACGTTTGGTCTTATTCCTCTTCAAAGGAAAAAACAAAATAGCTTTTAAGAAGGACTTGGCAAAATTCACATACCGCATGTACACATTACCTGAGGATATTCTTGGTTCAGTAAAGATCAAAACCAATTTTTGATGACAGCTGACACCCATCAAAAGTATGTCCCCAAACCACATGAATATTTAATGAAACTAAGTTCCAAAAGGGGTAAAGGACTTATTCAAGAGCCTATAGTAGTTAATGGCAAAGCTAGGACAAAATCTTACCCAGGGTACTTCCTAGTGCCCTACAACTCTAAGCAAGTTTGTTGTTCCTTTCCCTTGTGCAAGGGAAGTCTCAGAAAGGCAGGAACGAACCAAGGAGAATACAGAGCAAAAGGCAGGGTACGAGATGATGAACAGCATGAATACTAGAATCAGGCTTACACGCTGCAAGCACTACATAAATTCTCACCATCATTTATGATCATCTCTCTCTGAAGAATCATACAATCGCTGGTGGTTCACAGCAACCCCCACTGCAGCTTTTCATATTTGATTCGAAAGTAGGCAAAGACCAAGAGCTGTAAGCATGTGGTGATGTCTCTACCTTTGGGGGGAGGGCTCTTGGAGTCCTCCATAGACAGCTTCAGCTGCTGGATGAACTCGCCGCCATACACACTTCTTTCTTGCCAGATGTTCAGCAATCTTTCTAAAGGTTTTTTACAGCCTTCATCTGCCTCTCTGCCCAGAAAAGATGAAAAGATATATATGAGTTTAAGATTTTTTTATTTTAATCAGGACAGATTTACTTAAAAAAAAATAAAAAACAGAAAACACCAACAACTGACTACATGATTTACATATTTAAAAACAGAAGGAAGAGTAAGGTACATACTGTAATTAATGGATACTCAAAACTTCACCAGAAACTATATTCTTCCTGTGGTGTGTAGGGAAGAGAGAGGGATTATGTTACAAAAGTAGTCTGTGTCTTTTATCCTCTTTGAAAGGCAAATAGGGCAAAAGCCAAAGGCTCCTTTTCACTGACAGAAAATTATCAAAAACCAATCATATCAATTGTGACAGCTTGCTTTTTAGAATGCATTAACTTAAATCTAGTGCCAGACATACTGCTGGAAAATTAAAGCAGGCCAAAACTTTTTAGGATGAGAAAAAAATGATTAAAATCAAATGTTTAAAATGGAGAATACATTTGTAACAACTCATCAATGCTAACACACCAACACCTCTAACATGCACAAATACAACTGTACACATATATATGTCAAGACTAATCTCAACTTTATACTCACTACCTCATAATTATTTTCTTTCCTTGCTAGGTCTACATTCCAGGTTCACACAAAGGTATAGAGCAGATAATCTTAGAACACACAGAGCATAATACAGTTCTTTGTGATTTATATCTGAATGAAAGAAGCTAGATAGTTTTATTCTTGACATATTACTCTTCTTAAAACAGACCATTTTTCAGGGCAATGACCATAGCTCACACTCAACGTTAGACAGTTGTTTACCATAAAGTGTCAGACAGCAAGTGGCAGTGTGGGGGGAAGACTTTTCGAAAGGAAAACAAATCCCCTCACCATCCGCTGCGTCACTATGAATTGTTCTGTTCTGTGAAGCACTGAGGGGCTTTACACAAGAGATACCCCGACATCTTAGCATCTAAGTCAATATATAGCTTTAACAAGAACCTCAAAAAGTGGTGAGTGAAAGTCACTCAGTCCTGTCTGACTCTTTGCGGCCCCACAGACGGGAGTTCCCCAGGCCCCTCTGTCTAGAGGGATTCTCCAGTGGGTTGGAGAATCTGGAGTGGATTGCCATGCCCTCCTCCAAGGGATCTTCCCAACTCAGGGAAGTTGGAAAGTCCTGCATTGTAGGCAGATTCTTTACCAACTGAGCCACCAGGGAAGCCCTCCATACCAAGTTCAACTTAGGTGGGCATTTCACCTACCACCAGCCCTGACAACACTTTTAAAACTTAAAAGATGAGCTGAAGTTTTGGCTTCACCTGGTCAGACTGTATTACTTACCAATTATTAGTGGCAAATTTCACTAAATTAGGGGGTCAAAGTACTAACTAAATCAGGATACATGCAAAATTAATTATTCTTTTGTTCAGCCTTTTTTTAAGTCAGAGGTCAGGATGAGGAAAAGGGGGGGAGGTACTTTCCACTCATAGCTTATAAAAGATATGATCTTGATATTTATAAAAAAAAAAAAAATCTCTACTCCATCTTCAAAATACATCTAGAAACAAATTACTTCTCTTTCTCTGCTATCAGCCTGGTCCAAGTCACCATCATTTCTTGTCTAATGACTACAGCAGCCTCATTACTAACCTCCCTGCTTCCACCCTGTCCTCCATCTATTCCCAAGTTTTCAAACTCCAGTTCTAACTGTCTTATGAAGGCAGTTCACATCACTTTCTTTCTCCAAACTCTCAACAGTTCTTCCCATCTATCTCAGAATAAAAGTCAAAGGCCTAATCAAGCCAACAAACCCCTTCTCAGCCTAGCCCATCATTCCCCTGACCTCACCTCCTGTCCTCACTCTCCCATCCCTCCCCAGCAGCTCCCTGGCCTTCCTGCCTCAGGGCCTTTGCATTTGGCCTGGAACCACATTACCTGACAATAGCTCAGGCCGGACAAGGCCCCTCTGGTCTCCTCCTTCAGGTGTGTCTGTTCACACAGCACCTTTCCAGTGAATCCTTTCCTAATCTTCCTATTTAAAAGCACACTCCTTACTCCTGCTTAATTTTTCTCCACAATATTTAATATTTGGATGTGCTGTATGTACAGTTTCCCTGTTGTTTATACTCTTTCCATTTGAATGTAGTTTTCACAAGGGCAGGGATGTGTCTTCCCCCAACTGCTATATGCCCAAGAATAAACACAATAAATGCTGAACTGCAATGTTTTTAATAAAATTTTAGATAAGTTTCAGTAGGCCAATTAGTTAGCTTTCAAAGACCATTTTAGCACTTGGAGGTCATTCATATCAGACGTCAATTCAATTAAATATTCATCTGCTCATTCACTGGGGTTTGTTACCATGCTTGGAACACACTAAACAAGGTCTAGGTCCTCACCTCTAGGTCTTGATCTAGCAGCACCCCACCTCTCCATACCTTCACATTCTAGAACACTCAACCGTATTTTCTACTCAGCATGTTGCTGCCACTGGTGAATGTGACTGTGTTCATGCTATCTCCACTCCCTTGAATGGAACCCCCAAAACAGAACAAGGTGAAGAGCAAGAAGCTGTAATTCAGGTAGCTGAAGTGTATAGGGAGTGTGTGGAAACAACAGAAGAAACTGGAGGGATAGAGAGAGTGGCCTGAGATTATAGAGGACCTTATTTTGTTGTTAAGTAGTTATGGCCTTTATCCTGGAGGCAACAAAGTCCCTAATGTGATCAAATGTAGGCTTTAGAAATATAAAGTCATTTTAACTATTGTAACAACAAAATCACAACGAACCAGAGTTTAACTGGCTGGTATTTTAACATGAAATCTGTTCTCTTGGGGCTTCCCTGCAGGTCTAGTGGTTAAGAGTCTGCCTTACAGTGCAGGGAATGTGGGTTCAGTCCCGGGTAGGGGAACTAAGATCCCACATGCAAGGGGCAACTAAGCCTACGTGCTGCAACTAAAGACTGTGTGCCACAAGGACACATCCTGCTGATGCAATGAAGACAGCTCACAGCCAGATAAATAAATATATGTAGTTTTTAAATTAAACAAATAAATAAAACCCATTGTCTGCAAATTTTCCTAAAAGAGAAACCAATCACGTCAACAAATTTCTGAAAGGATTGAGGGACACCTACCCAAACACCACCCACCATTCCTGCGGCTTTGGTCTGGTGTTCCATTAAGGCTGACAGTACAGCTGCAGTCTCACTATTGGACAGTGGCTACTGATGCTCAAATTTATTATCACCAAAAGATTTTCAAAGGCTTTCGCCACTAAAGGCTAAAGCCAAAAGGGCACTCTAATTTAATGAGTGAACTAATTAACCATAATAGGCTGATTCCTTGAGCAGTATAGTAAAACAAAGTTTTGCCACCTAAGGTCCAAAGACAGAGACACAACAGTCAAGAAATCTTCTTACAGATGGGGCTTTGCTGTAAGTAGCTCCAATGAAGTGGAAGTCACTTGAGTACATGAACTGGATACAACCAAAGCAATAAAATCATTTTATGCTAGGAGGAGCTATCTTTTCAAGTTGTACTAATTCCATTCTAATTAAAGATATTTAAGTGAAAAAACACCAAAAAACCCCTTGCCACCTATCAATGAATAAACTGAGAGGTAAGGACATATATAACTTATTTTGTGGAACACAACTTAGTATGTATCTTAATTTTCATTATTATAAATTCAACCACCGAAAATCTGATCTAAAAAGTGAAAAGTATGTATTATACCCATGTGGGACTGCTGATTGAAGTGTCAGCTGGATACCCGAGGGCCCACCAAGCCAGTTTACAGGTCTTCTGCAGTGCTAAGGGCACTGCCTTCCTTGGTACACCCACTGTAGCTCATGTGTTTCTCTCTAATCCCATGCACAGTAGGCCCATGACAGGCCTACTCAGGACAGAAATGCTAAGTACTCTCAGCACTTCCAAAAGCACCTCATGTAAGGGCAGAGCAGAAACAGTCCTTTGCAACTGTATAGAAAATGTGATGGATAGGAAAGCATGGCATCCATGCAGTCCATGGGGTCACAAAGAGTCTGACATGACTGAGTAACTGAACTGAGAAGAGTTTACACGGCAGGCCTGAGACTGCTGCCCTGAGAAAGGCCTGCTCACAGGGCTGGCCATGGACTGGCATCTAGGAACTTGGATTTCAGACATGGTCCCATCACGTCCTAATGGAAGAGGGTGTTTTACTGTGCTTAAACTGTTTGTACAAACAGTATGGTTTTATGCTGAACACCAGCTTTTCTTCTGGGAGTCTAGAATTTTGTCCAAGACTGTCTGTGACCAACCCCAACAAAACCCCTAGATACTAAATCTCTAATGGGCCCCCAGGTAGATGACACTTGGCATGTGCCATCACAACTCAAAGTGGGAAGAACTAAGTATGTCACGTGGGGCTCCACCACGAGTGGACCCCAGGAGCTTATGCCTGGTCTCTGGATTGCAGCCCTTGCCCCCTTCCCTCTGCTCATTTTGCTTTGTACCCTTTCACTGTAATAACTCACAGCCATGAACACACCTACACACTAAGTCCAGTGAGTCCTCCTAGAAAGTCACCAACCTGGAAGTGGTCTTGGGGACCCACGATTGTTATACAGGAAATAAATATGTATGGGGGGATAATTCCAAATCCATGTCTCCAGAAATTAATTTCCTACTGAGCTTCCAACTATGTCATCCATCTGCCTATCTGGCATCACCCCTTGGAATATCTATCAGCCATCTCGAACTTAATATAGCCAAAACAAGATTCCTGATTTCCTCTACCAATTCTTTACCCCAATCTCCATCACAGTAAGCAGGGCCATCAGTCATCCATATACTCACGTCAAGGACCTAGAAATACGCACTCTTCGACGTCTCTTTTCCCTCACTACCAGCTCCCACTTAATTCCCAGAAATCTTCTCAATTTTACATGGGAGTGAGCCACACAAATCTATCCATACACATTTAATAAAGCTGTAATCTTCTCACTGCTTCTGAGTCCTAGCCAATGTCAACTCTAGCCCATGCAAGTGCAACACCCCATGCTCAAGTCCCTGCCCTTTATAATTCATTCTCCACCCCAAAGTGGAGGGATGCTAGAACAAAAGTAATTGGAATACATTATTCCCCTGCTTAAAATCCCTTACTGACATCCCATCAGGACAAAATCCTAACACTCTCCCAAGGCTCACAGGGCATATGTGACTGTCACCTGGCTACCTCTCTGCTTACTTAAACTGCTATTCAAATTATATCTACTCCCAGAAGCTTGGGTTCCACCCTGTAGCTTAGATGGTAAAAAATCTGCCTGCAATGTAGGACACGCAGGTTCGATCCCTGGATGGGGAAGATCCCATGGAGAAGAGAATGGCAACCCACTTCAGCATTCTTGCCTGGAGAAGTCTATGGACAGAGATGCCTAGGGGGCTACAGTCCAAGGGATCAAGGAGAGTCAGACACAAATGATCAACTAACACTTATTTACTTACAAGCTTGGCAAGCTTTCCCTGACTTGAGAGGTTTGTTCCCCTCTCCTGATGCTACGTGGCAGGGGGTTTGAAGGAGGAAGTAGGAAATTATCACAGAGATTCCTAATCAGTTTTAGTCAATATTACTGGGTCTATCTTTGTTCATTAATTGGACAAAAAAAAAACAATACAGAGAGCATTTCTCATTGTTGATAAGGTGCCTCAGGATCAAAGTGGAGTGGCTGGACTTCCTACCCTAATAATGGGAGTGGGAGTAGGGAGGGAACTTAGAAACATGGGGATCTTGGAAATAATATCCAAACAGAACCTTAAAAGAACTAGAAGAATGCAAAGAAGAAAGCTAACAGGCCTATTTTATTTCTTTTAGGATCAGGTCTATTTTCCCCAGGATGCCATGGAATTAGCCAAGACACATTTACAATGTCTCCTAGATAGGTTTTAAGATGAACAAGTAGAAAAGAAATTTTTGATCTTGGTATTGCTCATCCCTCTTCTCCTACCCCTTTCTACTTATCCTTTTCTGATTTGAGGGCAGCTAACGATTACTGTTCAATGTTTAGGAAAATGTGTGTTATCCCTACAGGAATTATTTTAGTCAATTTCCTATACTCTAAATTAGTTAACTTATTCAGTGACTATTTCCTGTATCCCTACTCTGTGCCAAGGCTGTGCAATAATGTTGCTCAGCTCTTGGGACACCACTGATACCAAGATTAAATGGTGTACCTAAGCCAGTAGTTCTATGCCAGACATTGCACTAGGTGTCTGGAACACAGCAAAGAACAAAAAGAAACAGTCCTTTTCTTTACAAAGTTTATAATTTAGTGCACTCCCATGAATGAGCGAAGACTTGTTTTACTTTAACCTCACAACTCTAAGGAGATAGGTGATAACATCCCCTTTTAACCAATTATGAAACTCCGGTTCAAAAAGCTAAGTAACACATCCAAGGCCACTCAGACAGTGTTGGAGGTAGAACTACAGCCCACATCTAAGAAACTGTGAACTAAATCTCCTCAAACAAAGAAATTGCCTCTCTCCAATTTCAGACGGCTACTCTAGTAGTCTGTTCTAAGTTTATGGCACTGCTATGAGGATTCGATATGTTTTCAAATTCCTAACACATTCTGCTTTTTAAGTAGCCATGTTCACAAAAAAAGTCACTTGACAAACAAATATTTTGTTTCCATCTCTATAAAGCTAGATGTCATCTCTTAAAAATGTTCTGAATTTCTCATTTCATTCTTTCAAACTTTCCAAATCTTTCACGGAATGCCAGACTTATCTCCACACTTAAGGTCTTTCACTTACACTCTAGACCCTAGAACAGTTTTTGTTTAACCCACTAGTCTCCTCACTGCCAGTTTCCTTTGGAAAAGATGTTTACTTTCATATGTTTACTTAGTAACATTCTAGTGAAAAGTAATTTTTCGTTGCTTCTTCTGGGCAGCTAAGTGTCAAAAGCAGTTTGCTTTTAAATGAATAAAAATGATTTGTAAAATTTTTCATGAAATGTATTTTTTCCATGAGCTCAGCTCTATGCATGTCCTACGCTCCCGTCCTCTGTCGCAAAACACCGCAGTGGCAGGGTCTCGACATGATAGAGCCAGAGAAACTTTTAACACTAATAATTACTATCTCTGCAGTTACAATAATGACTACTATTTTTAGTGAGTTAGACATCCAGACACCCAGAAGGAAATAAATAAAAACAAAGGCACAAGCAACTAATTTCTTGCTAAATAGCATGGTTTTGTTACTGGGAAGTTCCCTTGTACAATTTAGCTTTGTTTTTTTGACCATAAGCTAATGAGGTAACTCAGCCAAACCAAGGAAAACGCCATATTCTAGAAATAAATTCAATAGTGAGTACATCTAGGAGAAAAGATGTGCTTCAAGTGTTAGACTGAATCCCTTCAATACAACAAAATATTTACATGTCTGAGATAGTTTTCAAGGGCCCAGGCGAAATATAAAACCATACTCTATAAAGCACATCTCGTTTAAGTATGAAGTTGGTGAGTTACAAAGGCTATCACAAAAAAAGAACAAAAGGGAAAGGTAACACATTTAAAAATAAAACATACCTGGCAACATGAGAAAAAGCATCCACAAGGACAGATTCAAATTCCCTCGTGAATTCAGGTCCTTTCCTTTTACTGTTCTGAATGACATCGTTGGCTAAGTATAGAAAAGTAAGCTTTCTATTTGATTTGGCTGGAAAAAAAAGAAAAGATAATTTAGCTTACACCAAGGAAATTCTCAATCCACAATTCTTTTGCCTTACGCTACTCCTATAGAATACTAAGACAAACATTATCCACTTGAGGTCTAGACTGCTATGTTTGAAAACAAACCAAAAAAACCTGCAATTTAAGGAACTCCTGGAGGTATGTCTAGTAAAATAGGACTGAGAATTCAATTTTGAAAAAAAAAAAAACAGGAAACAAGAAAAGCCATCTTAATTTTTGTGTTATTTTAATCAATGTAATTAATTGGCAATAAAAATGAGGATAATCCAAAGAAGATTCCTAAAGGATAAGCAGTCAATATTCTCCAGAAGACATGTTAAAAGCAAGACTTTCATTTATCCTGTTGCAAAGATGAACGTTTCTAACTCACTGTTAATTATCAAATACCACAGAATGAAAAACTCAGGTTTCAATTTTAAAATAGATTCTTGTAATTTATGCTCCTGGACCAAGAATTTCTTTTTCAACAGTTTAAAAACCATAATCAGTCAATGATACCAACTCTACAACCCAGAGGAATCTCTAGATGTACCTGTGGATATTCATCTTAAATAAAAATACATGTTAATGCTACATAATCAGTGAAAATTTACACACTTCTGAAATCTGGATATGCAAAATCATGGCTCCCACAAAAATTCTTCTCTCTTATACCTACTAAATGCAGCATTCTCTATTACTGCACATGACATTACTCTACATGACATCATATATTAAACCATAAAAACCTCATGCAATATATCTGAGTTACAGTTGCTTAGGGGAACATACTGAAATTCCCGGCTTCTCTGCACGTAACTTTTCAACCATGGAGTTACATCAATATCATTTTTGGTCCCAGTTTTCCTTTGTAAGAAATAAATAGTAACACAATCAGTTCAAAACAAAGTTTTCTTCAACATCAAAGTGCCCCAAAAACTCAAGCAAGCCCTTTGTTAAACTTTACACAGTGAATTACTAGTCCTTATTCCTTGCTCTGAGAAACCACTTCTGTTTCTTTTGAAAGCACACACCATGAATAAATCCTGACACAGCAGGCATAAGATCTGCCATTTTAAAATGCAGTACAGGAGAATAACTCAGGTAAAACCAAGATTTTTAAGGCATGTTAACTTAAAGTGCTCATAAAATTAAACATGGATACACTGAACTGTATTAACCTTCTGGTAATAACCTAGTTTAGACAGCCAACTGATGAGAACATTGAAAACCTGGAGCTGTCTTTAATTGTTCTAATGATTACTCAAAAGCAGAACATAAGCATCAACAGTTTCAATATGCCACTGTTGCTACAAAGGTATGATTACAGCAAAAAGCGCTTTTTTTTTTTTTTTTTAAGTAAACCTTGTTCTAGGATATTGCAGCAAATTAAACTATCACGTTAACAACACCATGAAAGTTGAAGATTCAGAAGTAAAACAGAACTTCTACAAAGCAAATCGGACTAAAAGTTTACAAACATGATATACTTTAAGTTTTTTTTTTTTAAAGCCCAGAATCCATATTGTAAAATGCCTATTAGGCCATTCAAGACCTGATACATTGTGCACTATTACAAATATGATAGCTAAGAAGATACAGAGCCAAGGTTTTCACCATCTATGACGCCAATTAATTCTCATCACCCTCAAACTTAGCAATGGGAATTTGTTTAGGATAAAACTTCATTCCCCCACCTTCAATGTCCCGAACAGTCAACATTAGCACCATGTGTACAAGGGTAATATAACAAAGCCTTAGACAGAATTCCCTGGTGGTCCAGTGGTTAGGACTCTGAGCGCTCACTGCCTAGGGTCTGGTTCTACCCCTGGTTCTACCCCTCAGTTCTTGCAGGAACTAAGCTCCCACAAGTCACAGCTGAAACAAACAAAAACAACAACAAAAAAACCCCTACAAAACCCTAGAATACTTGAAAATACAGTCATAATACACAGAACGAACACACACACACACACACACACACACACACACACACACACACACCCCATCTACTCCAGCCCTGGATGATAACTCACTTGTTCAGGTGTCTTTTCAATATGTCAGTACAGATTCTTTCACTCCCTACAGAGGTCCATTCCACACACACACACACACCCCCCACACACACCATCTACACACACGCACACACACACATACACCCCACACACACCATCTATACACACACACACACACACACACCCCATCTACTCCAGCCCTGGATGATAACTCACTTGTTCAGGTGTCTTTTCAATATGTCAGTACAGATTCTTTCACTCCCTACAGAGGTCCATTCCACACACACACACACACCCCCCACACACACCATCTACACACACGCACACACACACATACACCCCACACACACCATCTATACACACACACACACACACACACCCCATCTACTCCAGCCCTGGATGATAACTCACTTGTTCAGGTGTCTTTTCAATATGTCAGTACAGATTCTTTCACTCCCTACAGAGGTCCATTCCACACACACACACACACCCCCCACACACACCATCTACACACACGCACACACACACATACACCCCACACACACCATCTATACACACACACACACACACACACCCCATCTACTCCAGCCCTGGATGATAACTCACTTGTTCAGGTGTCTTTTCAATATGTCAGTACAGATTCTTTCACTCCCTACAGAGGTCCATTCCACACACACACACACACCCCCCACACACACCATCTACACACACGCACACACACACATACACCCCACACACACCATCTATACACACACACACACACACACACCCCATCTACTCCAGCCCTGGATGATAACTCACTTGTTCAGGTGTCTTTCCAATATGTCAGTACAGATTCTTTCACTCCCTACAGAGGTCCATTCCAAATTGGTTGAAACAGTTATTGAGCAAGGTTTAAGTAACTGGCTGTCCAAAATTTTTCACTTTCACTTTGGCTAGTTCTGACATCTAGGGAAACTAACTTTTTTAAAAAAAAGATTTATGTGCATTCAGGCTAAGGTACAAAACACTGAAAAATGTTCACCTAAGAGTATTTTCCCTAGAGAAGGAAATGGCCAACCTTTCCAGTATTCCTGCCTAGGAAATCCCACCGGCAGAGGAGCCTGGCAGGTTACATACAGTTCATAGGGTTGCAAAAAAGCGGAACATGACTTTGCAACTAAATAACAACACAGAGTATCTTACACCAAATTGTTTCAAAAATAAAGGGAGCCGTTCTACCTAGAACAGAGTCCAAAGGGATAAATTAAGAACTATTCCTAGGAAATGGAAAGAAAATAACAGCAGGAATAGAAATAGTATTCAAGCAGGAAAAGAAAAAGTTTAAAGTCTCATAAATATTTGGAGGCAAAAAGACAATCTGTGAGTGTCTTAAAGAAATGACTACAGACAGAAATGCCCACTTTTAAAGGCTCAGGGTGGGCTAGAACCTAAAGGGCTAGTCAATTTGAACGTTAGGGCACAAAATCCCTTTCCATTTTAGTGTGGAGGCATTTTCAATACATGAAGGAAGCTTGGGTATTAGAAAACTGTTTATCATGAGGCTTGGAAGACCAGCCTCTAGTTCTATATTGTCCAATATGGTAGCCACTAGCCACATGCAGCTATGAATATTTGCTTTGTATCTAAAAAAACTCAGGAACTGAATTTTCCATTGTATTTATTTGAAACTTCCTTAGTCACACATTATGAGTGCTCATGGCAAGAGGCTACCCTATTGGACAGCAAATATAAAGCATTTCTTTCATCACAGAAAGCTCATGTCCCAACTGGATAACTCTTAACAAAGCATTTAACCTCTTCATATCTTTATCTTTTCATCTATAAAACAGGGATAATAATGCTGACCTACTTACAACATAAGGTTCCATCATACGAGATTAGGGTTTAAAGGGAAATCACTCAGTCGTGTCCAACTCTTTGCGACCCCATGGTCTGTAGCCTATCAGGCTCCTCTGTCCATGGGATTTTCCAGGCAATAGTCCTGGAGTGGACTGCCATTTAGCTTCATAAACAAAAGAACTCTAAATAGTTACTCTCAGTAACTCAAATATGGTGAGGTGGGGAATCAAGATGGCATCACAAAAGAAGTGACATTTGAGACGGATTTTGACATGCCTCTGAGATCCTACTAGAAAGGATCCTATGGAGGCAATTCAGATTTCCTCCCCATGTCTCAGATGATCTGAGTGGCACAGTGGGTACACGAATGAGGTTCTGGGAGACCCAGGCTCTATTCTCCAACTATCTAGAAGGATTAGGCGGATCGCCCCCCAACACCTCGGTACAGCACATGATACTTGGGGGGCGGGGAGGGTCTCTGCCAGTGGACTAGAATTGGGTCTCCCAAAAGAATCCTAGATTTTGGTGTCTGCCAATCTGATGTTATCCCAGGCTGACAGGTTCTCTCATCTGCATAACAGGGTGACATCCTGAGTTCACAGAGAGCAGAGGACACATGTAAAGTTACCTCCTATGCTATAAAAGGTCTACCACACACAGGCTGTACAAAACAGCGCTAGGCTTCATTTCCTCGACTTTCTGCTCTGAAACTCACCAGGGCATGCAACAGCTATGTCGATGCCCATCTTTCCTCCCCTGAAAGCAACTGTGGCAAAGACCATGTCGCACATGGAGTCACCAGTATCCCCCTCACAGTATCTATCCAGTGCCTACACTGTGCCTGACACCATGCTAGACGTTCATGTGCATTAGGCTGATTACTCTTCACCACAAACCCTTTGAGCCTCCTTTTTTCTCATCTGCCAAGTTCCTACTTCACAGAACTCTGAGAATTAAAAAAAAAATGACATGTGTGTAAAGAGATCAGTACTGCACTTGGCACAGAACACACACACCATAAGTATCACTTATCACCATCTTCATTTTATAGATCAGGAAACTGAGATACAGAGAAGTTAAGCTGCCGGAGCTCAGTAAACGACAAAGTCGGGCTTACACTCCAGGCAGTTGGCCTCTGGGGCCAACAGGCTTTCAAGCACCCACCCAGTACCTGGCACATGACAGGCTGAGCTCAATCAATGGCGGCCAGATCCTGAGCAAGATCTAGAACCAAGGAGAGCTGCATGAGAAGAGGAGCCTGAGAGGCTAGGTCTAGGTGGAATGGCCTGTTAACTTCTCTGTAATGGCAGTGACTATATCCACTCCCCAGGACAGTGCTGAGCATTGAGTGCAAGGATGTACGAAAGGTCCTAGCACACTAACTGGCACAGAATAAAGCCTCTGTAAGGGCCAACTGTCCTCATTTTCGTTTGACAGATGAGAAAACAGAGGCTTAGACGAAACTTGCCAGATATCACTCAGCTAGTAAAAGTGGCTGAGCCAGGGCTCGATCTGGGCAATCTTACTTCAAATCCCTAGCCAGTGCCTGGCACACAACAGGCCAGGCCCTGTACCCTCCACCTGGCGCTCAACGGGGCCGAGAGAACAATAGTCACAAGTGTCAGAAGAAGCCGGAGGGGGAAAACGACTGGATGAACTGAGAATCCTGAGCCCCGGNTTCAGTTACCAAATCAGCAGAGAAATTTGTCCTTTTAACTGCTGTGGGGTTGGTGATAGGGAGTTAGGTTATTGTAAACATAACAGAATTTTTAAATGTCCCGATCATAGTGGAACCGACCAGCTGAAGCAGATTCCAGTTCGGAGACGCTGTTCTATTATAGTCAATGCCTGTTTTTGCTTTTACTGCCCTGATTTTTGCTTAGCTGCTTTTACTTCCCCTCCAGACTGGAATCATGATAATCATAGCCAACATAATGAGCTGCCACTGTGAGCTAGATACAGTGCTTTCACACAGTGACTCATTTAATTGTCCCAACAAAGCTATGAGATAGTATTATGTATTCCCATTTGGCAGATGAAAAGACTGAGGCTGAGAAAGTTTAGGTGACCTACCTAAGATCATATACCTAAGATTACAGGAAAGGGACTCTACCTATCTTTTTTACCTTGACAGCTTGTTCATAGCTGATTGAGTGAATTAATATCAAAGAGGTGAAAAGCCTAAAATCACAGTCAATATCCAGTAATAATTATAACCTAGGGCCTTTGAGTCCAGTTGCTCAGTTGTATCCGACTCTTCGACCCCATAGACTATACAGTCCATGGAATTCTCCAGGCCAGAATACTGGAGTGTGTAGCCGTTCCCTTCTCCATGGGATCTTCCCAACCCAGGGATCGAACTCAGGTCTCCTGCATTGCAGGCGGATTCTTTATCAGCTGCTGCTGCTGCTGAGTCGCTTCAGTCATGTCTGACTCTGTGCGACCCCATGGACTGCAGCCCACCAGGCTCCACTGTCCCTGGGATTCTCCAGGTAAGAACACAGGAGTGGGTTGCCATTTCCTTCTCCAATGAATGAAAGTGAAAAGTGAAAGTGAAGTCACTCAGTTGTGTCCAACTCCTAGCAACCCGATGGACTGCAGCCCACCAGGCTCCTCCATCCATGGGATTTGCCAGGCAAGAGCACTGGAGTGGGGTGCCATTGAGCCACCAGGAAAACCCAAGAATTCTGGAGTGGATAGCCTGTCCCTTCTCCAGCAGATCTTCCCAACCTGGGAATCAAACCAGGGTCTCCTGCATTGCAGATGGATTCTTTACCAGCTGAGCTACCAGGGAAGCCCCAAATCTAGGCCATCTTTCTATATTTGTAACTGTGATATAGTGAGCACTTTTACACCAAGTTACTATGTATTAAGCATCTTAAATACATTCTTTTATTTAATCGTTAACAACAGTCCTATGGCGTATGTGAAGTTGCTCAGTCGTGTCCAACTCTTTGCGACCCCATGGACTGTAGCCTACCAGACTTCTCAGTCCATGGGATTTTCCAGGCAAGAGTAATGGAGTGGGTTGCCATTCCCTTCTCCAGGGGATCTTCCCGACCCAGGGATTGAACCCATGTCTCCTGCATTGTAGGCAGACGCTTTACCCTCTGAGCCACCAGGGAAGCCCATGGGGTATGGGTATCACTATTTGATATATGAGAAAACATTAAACATGGATGAGTAATTGTTCAGTGTCACTTGAACACAAGAAACAACAGAACTTGGAAACAAATTGAGGTTATCTTGTCACAGATTCTTCACTCTCAAGCCAGGGGTTCATTTATTCTTTCAGCCAGTAATTTTTGGGAGCCTTTGAAGCACTATTCAGAGTAGTGAAAACAGACTGAATCTTTGTCCTCGGAAGCTTATCTTCTGAACAGGAAGATAAACATAGTTGTATGTAAAATGAGCCCAAAAGTTGTAAATGCCTTGAATAAAAATAAAGGAGAGTAACAGGGATGAGGGGCCAGGGGCGGGGGGATTCCCTGGTAACTCAGTGGTAAAGAATCTGCCTGCCAAGGCAAGAGACTCCGGTTGGATCCTTCAGTCCGGAAGATGCGCTGGAGAAGCAAATGGCAACCCACTCCTGTATTCTTGCCTGGGAAATCCTATAGACAGAGGAGCCTGGTGGGCTACAGTCCATGGGGTCACAAAAGAATGGGACATGACTTAGCAACTAAACAACAACAACAAGAGTATAGCACCTTATCCTATACAGAGTGTCCCCTTTGTCTTCCGCACCTGTACACCATGGCACAGAGATCTTATATCGCCCATGCCTGTGACAAAGCAGAAAGAGACGGGGAGGAGGGGGAGAGGTTGCCAGGGAAATGGGTTCACTCAAACACTGATTGCAGTTCTGTTCCAACACCTCCCCAGGGACTGCTTTCCACAACCCAGTAGGGCTCCACTGAACTTGGAAAAGATAAGAGTCAAGAACTGGTTTATTCAGTCACTCTCTGCCACGGTTGAACTCTGGCTTGTCTTCTCTGCTCACCCAGAGAATCAGGTTGTTCTGAGTGCCTCATCCCAGTTTCACTTTTTGAGCCAGAATGCCTCTTGCTGTAAGTTATATAAACATCAGACTTTGCAGTACCACTTTAAATAATCAGGGTTGCATTTTATAGGAATAGAATCTAGGACACCTAAGCTTGTAAATCTCTAAAACAGTTTCTTCTGTAATTGACATATTGTCACACAGGTGTGATTTCATGACCATCCCATAAAGGTGTTATATATGAGTACCTTTTATAGTCATGCCAAAGTAGCCATTGGTTATACTCTCTTCCTTACAGAAAGCTGGTTTATGTATTTCTGAACCCATAACCCATTCTTTGAAGATTCTCAGTTGCGGTAAATCTTCATCTGTACAGTATCCCATTGGGAGAATGTACTGCTATTTATGCATTCTACGATAGACGTGCAGTAGTTTTTAATGTGGAGGCAATTGTGGATAGTGTATTTCAGAACACATCTATTGTATGCATTTCTGTTGGGTATGTATATCAAAGAATGCACTTACTAGATTGTAGTGTGTATGTATATTTATCTTTAGAATAATCGATACTGCCCAAGTATTTTCCAAAGTAGTAGTACCAGTTATACTCTTATCAGCACTGAATGAGAGTTCTAGTTGCTTCATATCCTTGCCAACACCTAGTGTTTGCTTTTTTCTCCCCCTTTTTTCAGTTTAGCCCTTCTAGTTGTTGTGTAATGGTGTTTTGTTGCAGTTTTATATTGCATTTTCTATACTAATGATGTTAGTATCTGTTAATATCTTTTCATATGTGTATTGGCCATCTAGATATCCTCTATTGTGGTATGCTTGTTCAAGTCCTTTTCCATGTTTCTGCTGGATTGTCTTTTCCTTAAGGATTTATAGAAAATCTTTATTATAAATATGGATGTGTTATCAGACATATCAGATATCTTTCCTCACTTTATGGGTTGTTTTCACCCTCTTAATGGTATCTTTTGGTGAACAAAAGTTCTTAATTTAAACATCATCCGATTTATTGATTTTTTTCTATGGTTAGCTCTTTTCCATGTCCTGTTTAAAAAATCTTTGGCTACTCCAACATGACAAAGATTTTCTTTTTCTTTAGAGAGATTTATTATTTGACATTTCACATTTAAATCTAGTATGAGATGTAATCAAGACCTATTCTTTGCCAGTTTATTTCAGTGTCACCTTCTACATGTGGAGTCTCTGTTGAAGGGGTTAAGTCTCTTTGTGTGGGGGTTATTTCTGACTCTATTCTGTTCCATTAATTTATTTGTCTTTCTTTTTGCCAATAGCACACTGCCTTTAATTATCATATCTTTACAGTAAATCTTGAATCAGGTAGTGTAATTTACCAATTTAATTCCTCTTCTTCAAGATTATCTTAGCTATTATAGGTGGTTTGTGTTCCCATATCAATTTTAGAATAACCTGGTAAGTTTCTACAAAAATGCTATGTGTTTTGGTTCAGATTATGTTGACTCTATACCAGTGGTTCTCAGCCAGAGTGATTTTTACCCTCCACAGGACATTTGGCACTATCTGGAGACGTTTTTGGTTGGTACTCTTAGGGGAGCGATCCTGGCATGTTGGGGATGGGGCCAGAGATGCTGCTCAACATCTGACAATGCACAGACCAGTCCTCTACCAATAAAGTATCCAGCTCAAAAATGTCAATAGAGCCACTGTAGAGAATTCAGAATTAACGTAATCAGTGTTTCTTTTGGGCTTCTTATTCTTAATGCCATCTTATTAAGTATTTGTCTTCTGTTTGACTTACTGGTTTTGCTTCCGTTTTTTCTCATTTTTCACCTTCCTTTGGATTAATAAAAAATATTTATTATTCCTTTTCATGCTATTCATGGGGTTCTCAAGGCACGAATGCTGAAGTGGTTTGCCATCGTTCCCTTCTGCGATGGACCACATTTTGTCAGAACTCTCCGCCATGACCCATCTGTCTTGGATGGCCCTGCATGGCATGGTTCATAGTTTCATTGAGTTATACAAGGCTTTGATCCGTGTGATCATTTTGGTTAGTTTTCTGTGATTGTGATTTTCACTCTGTCTGCCCTCTGATAGATAAGAGGCTTGTGCAAGCTTCTGATGGAAGGGACTAGCTGTAGGGAAAGCTAGGTCTGGTGGGCAGGACCTTGCTCAGTAAATCTTTAATCTAAATTTCTGCTAATGGGTGAGGCTGTGTTCCCTCCCTGTAGATCCAGACATAGAACAAGGCTCCATGGATCAAGGCTATGGTCTTTCCAGTGGTCATGTATGGTTGTGAGAGTTGGACCATAAAGAAGGCTGAGCCCCTAGAATTGATGCTTTAAAACTGTGGTGCTAGAGAAGACTCTTGAGAGTCCCTTGGACATCAAGGAGATCAAACCAGTCAATCCTAAAGGAAACCAACCCTTAGTATTCATCAGAAGGACTGATGCTGAAGCTCCAATACTTTAGCCAGCTGATGTGAAGAGCTGACTCATTGGAAAAGACTGTGATGCTAGGAGTGAGCATCACAGTGAGAGCTTAAAAGAGAGAGTTTAGATAGAATTTACATGAACATATTTCTAACTCTGATGCTGGGAGGGATTGAGGGCAGGAGGAGAAGGGGGCGACAGAGGATGAGTTGGTTGGATGGCATCTTCGACTCAATGGACATGAGTTTGAGCAAACTCCAGGAGATGGTGATGGACAGGGAAGCCTGGCATGCTGCAGTCCATGAGGTCGCAAAGAGTTGGACACAACTGAGCAACTGAATGGCAATGAATTTGTTATCCCATTTTTACTGCTCTCTGAACTTGCTAGGAACATATTCTTTTACCGTTCTTTTGGAATTTACCCTACAGATTTCAACATGCACTCTTGACATGTTAGCTACAGTTTTGTTTTTTTTTAACCACTTACTGGTACTACTAGTCTCTTAATATCCTTATCTCCTTTTACACCATCCATGCATCTTTTGTGCATTATTGTCTTGCATTTTACCTTCAATTTTGAAAGATATTTTGTAGAGTGTAAAATTCAAGGTTAGCAGTTACTTTCATCACTTTAGAGATGTCATTCTATTTTTTTGTGGATTTCATCATTTCTTTAGAGAAGTTATCTATCACTTCTACCGCTATATTAAGATTTTTCTCTTTATTTCTGGCTTTTTGAATGTATGATGTGTCTCTGTGTTTCTCTTTGTATTATCAGCTTGGAGTTTGCTGAGCTTCTTGAATCTGTGGGTTAATCTCTTTCATTTTGTTAGCCATTTCTCAGCCATTTGTCCCCCAGCAGCAGCCTCCTCTCAGAAGTCATGTATTTTGAGATTCCTGAAGACTGTGGTTTTGCTTATAGGACCCCAATCCTATATGACCACTTTAAAAGCATCATCATTGCTTTTTCATCAGTGACAGCCCTCGACCAGGGCCTCATCATAAGCTTGAGCCATATCTAGAATCAGCAAATAGACCAAAGGAAAACAAACAAACCAGCTGTTGATTGTTGACTCACTGTGACTTTAATCCTTCACTGGAGTATTAGTCCATCTGGTCTTTGTTGCTTCTACAACTATTTGATGCTTTAAGAAACGGTTTTTAAAATTTATCTGGTTTCTCTAGTTGTCACTGGGTGTATTGGCCTGCTATCCTCTACTGGAGCTATTTGAAAGGAGAATCTGTACAGATGTTTCTGAGTGCTGTGTCGTATGCCAGATGCTCTTGCAGCTTCTAGGTGTATGGTTGCCTAGTCTAAGGTAGGTAAAACAGGCACAAACAAAATAATTCAGCATGCTGAATACTGTAATAGCAGTGTATACAGTGCTAGGAGAAAGGCGAATATGACAGCACCACCTGTTTAGGGAATTGCAAGTTGTGTCATTTCACATGGTGCCGTTTCCATTTCAAGGGGCGAAGCAGCGAAAAATGAAGTTGATGAGCATGGGCCTGATGGTGCAGAGCCCTGTACGCCATGGTACAAAGGCATTTGTACTTTTGGCAGGCTACAAAGAACAGGTGATGAATTTTAACCATGGAAAAGAGTGACCAGGTTTTTGTTTTAAAAAATTACATGTCAGTGTGAAATGTAGGTTCAAGAAGGACATACACACAAGGCAAGGGTTGCCAAAGAAAAAACATTATGATCAGTCCAATATTAAATAGATGATTATAAGCATCAATAGATTTGAAAGATGTTGAAGGAGTAGAACTGATGAAGCTTAAGAGAAGAGTGGAATTAAGAGAGGTGAGGGGCTTCCTCAGTGGCTCTGTGGTAAAGAACCCACCTGCCAAAGCAGGAGACACAGGTTCAGTCCCTGGTCCAGAAGAATCCCACATGCCACAGAGCAACTGAGCCTGCGTGCCACAGTTACTGAGCCTGTGCTCTACAGCCTGGGAGCTGCAACTACTGAGCTCACCGGCCACAACTGCTGAAGCCTGTGAATTCTCGGACCTGTGAGCCGCAACCGCCGAAGCCTGTGCTGCAGAACAGGAGAAGCCACTGCAGTGAGAAGCCCATCCACCACCATGAGGAGTAGCCCCTGCTTGCCGCAACTGCAGAAAACCTTGGGCAGCAAAGAAGACCCAGCACAGCCAAAAATAAATTTTTTCTTTTTTTAAAGGGAGGTGAAAGAATGCAGAGAGTCTAAAGTGTCTAGCCCATGTGAGGACCACAAATCACGAAGGGAATACAGCAGAAAGGGCAGATGAGTTCAGTTTGGGACAGGCCGTGGTCTCACTTTCACTAGCTCTGTTTTGTTATGTAATCTGAGACCGTAGATCCTGGGACCCGCAGGTTATCTTCCTGAAACTCCCGAGATGAATAAGAGAGATGCAGAACCCCAGGCCTTCCACCCAGCTTTAACCAGACACTGATTTTATCAGTTTTAACATGCTGGGCTCCCATTTAAACTGTTCTATTTGAAGGAAGTTTTCCGTGCTAAAAGATAAAAAAGTTACTAAGCAGTGTTTCCTTCTTCATTCGTCTTCCCATTTTAAGTCTGTTTTGAGTCACTTATTTGAATGGAGTCCTGTGGTAGGGCGTGCAGTGCTACTTTCTCTGAATCCTTGTCTGTGGCTCTTTGACCCTGATGGCTGCATCTCTTTACTGTAAGTAGGGTTTGGGGGCCACAATCCTTTGTTTGCAGTTAGTAGATGCTATTCCACTGTCTTCTATTGCAAATGAGGAGTCCAAAGCTGGTCTTTTTCTAAGTTATTTGTTGTTTCTTCCTGAAGGCATATGTGATTTCCACCCCCTTTTTATCTTTCAATGTACAGGAATTTTACCAGAATGTGACTAGATGTGCATCCTTCAGTCTTTTCAATCTCCAGGTAAATGCTTTTGCAGCTCAGGGAAGTGTTTCAGTTGTTTATTTGTTTGAGCTCCTCCATCTGTTCTTTTTTCTCCTTCTAGAATTCCCAGCTATTTATATGTGGGTTCTCCCAGATCCTGTCCTCCAAGCCTCACGTTTTTTGTCTCTTTGTATTTCTGCTCAATTTTAAGATAACTCTACTTGATCTTGCCAACCACTAATAGGATTGCAGCGATTAACTGTCTTTAAAAAAAATTTTTTTTAATCAGTTGAGTTTTTTTGGTATGGAAAGACATGTTTTTAAAATTCTAAGAGATACTTTTTCTCTTGTAATTGAATTTCCTTATTACTGTTTTTCAAATTTTTATCTATCTCCTTTTGTTGTTGTTTGGGTCACGCTAAGCCCTGTCTGACTCTTTGCAACCCCATGGACTATAGCCCACCAGGCTCCTCTGTCCATGGGATTTCCCAGCCAAGAATACTGGAATGGGTTGCCATTTTTCTTCTTCAGTGGGTCTTCCCAACCCGGGGGTTGAACCTGTGTTTTCTACATTAGCAGCGGATTGCTTCCTGCTGAGCCACTGGGAAACCTTGTATCTCCTTTAGTTGTTCTGTTACTCTACGTTCACCACCTCAGGGGTGCTCTATCTGCCTTTCCTACTCCTGACCTCTGTGTCCCATTAAGTGGTTACTTCTTTCTTTCTGTTGTTACAGTTACTAGTACCTCCAGATCATCGGTGTGTGAGCTGGTGCTGATGGGGCATCAGTAGTCCTTGACTTAGCTTTCTGGCATCCATACCTGGCATTTTGCTAGCCTGGATAAGAGAGGATTTGAGCTTCTTCCCTTCCCTGGCTTCTTGGAGGTCACAGAGACTAGGAACCTCACAGACCAGTAGTGCCCTTCCTCTCGTAGAACTCTGGGGACCAGAGTTCTGTATGGGGTATGAGAACCTAATCGTTGCCCCAGAGCCCCCTCATGACCCCAGGGGAGAAATCCAGGACCAGCTCTCTCTCTCTGGGCTGAGCAGATTTTGCCCACACCTACCAGGCACCACTTGCCTGCCAGCTGTATTGGGACAGAGAGAAGCAACAGACACTTTTATATATTAAAAAAAAATTATTTTTTTGGCTGCTTTGGGTCTTAGTTATGGCATGCAGGATTTTTATTTGCAGCATGTGGAATCTAATTCCCTGACTGGGGATCGATCCCGGGTCCCCTGCATTAGGAGCATGGAGTCTTAGCCACTGGACCACCAGGGAAGTGCCAGCAGACACTTTCTTGTCATCATCTGTTCAGAAGCCCCAGCAAATAGAGAGAGAGAGAGAGAGACACCACCAGGCTAGGTGATCTCTAAGCCTCCATCCAGTGCCTGCCTTTTACAGCCATGTGTATTTATGGTCCCAGCTTCAGCTCAATCCTCAGTACCCTGGGACCAGACTTTTATGTCTTCCCAGCATGCTTTGCTTTCCCCAGAGGGAATATTGGAGACTTTTATTTCTCTCCTCAAGCCCTCTGTTTCCCCTCCTTCTTGTTCACTGTCAGCCCATGACTTTGCATTTCCCCTCATAGAGAAAAAAAGAGCTTCTCTTGCGTAAAGTTGCTGAGCTCCTTCGATTACCTATAAACCTGTCTCTTTTCCCTGCCTGCCTGCCGTCCACCTCTCCATCCTGCCCCAATCTCTCTTCTCCCGTGGTCTCAGTGATTGTGTGCGCTCCTGGTTTTCCCATCTCTCTGGCGTCTCCCTTTCATTTTTTGTTGCTTTCAGTCCCACCTAGTTCTGAGTCTTCTCCTGTGTTACTAGCTGCCAGGGAGTCTTTTTCAGTGAGTAAAGTTGATCTAATCACCCCCTGCTTAGAGCCTGTCTATGATAAGAACAGGTGTAACTACTCCATGCTGGTAAAAGTCAAAGTAATGGTTACCTCTGGGTAAGTAATCAGTGGGTAGGGGAAGTGGGAATTGATTGCCAAAGGGAATGAGGGAGCCTTTCAGTGTGCTGGAAATAATTCTGTATCTTATTTTGGGTAGTGTTTCATGGGCCTCTGCATATGTTGAAATTCACTGAGGTTTCTATTCACTCCTCCCTTGAGTCTTGCCTCAGCGTTTTCCTCCTGTGAATCCCAGGCTGTCTGTCTGAGTGTTAAGACATGTAGGTCTTCCAGGCTCATGTAGGACAGGAAGCACAGGTCTCTCCTAATTCTTCATACACCGTGTTGTCACTATATATCTGCTTCCCTCACTGGAATGGGAGCTCTTGAAGGCCAGGAACCGGCTTTTTTCCATTCTGTTGCTCCCCCAGCACCTCGTGCAGTGACTGGCACGTAGGCCCCTGCTGAACGTCTGTTGAGTGATGAGTGCGAGTTCACTTTGTATTTGCTCTGAGCGTGGCCTTCTGTACTGAAAAGTCTCCTTCCCTCCAGCCTGCAGGATGTTTCCTCAGTGAGAGGAAGGCTGTTGCACAATGGCGGTGTTTGATACCCCGGAGGAGGCCTTTGGTGTCTTGCGTCCGGTCTGCGTTCAGCTCACCAAGACGCAGACGGTGGAGAACGTGGAGCGTCTACAGGCCCAGTTACAAGCCGTGAGTGACTCTGCCCTTCAAGAACTTCAGCAGTACATCCTCTTCCCTTTGCGATTTACCCTGAAGACCCCAGGCCCCAAAAGAGAGCGCTTGATCCAGAGCGTGGTGGAGTGCATCACCTTCGTCCTCTCTTCAACATGCATCAAGGAACAAGACCTCCTCCAGGAGCTCTTCTCGGAGCTCTCTGCCTGCCTGTATTCGCCCAGCTCTCAGAAACCCGCGGCTGTGTCCGAGGAGCTGAAACTGGCTGTGATCCGGGGCCTCGGTACGTTGATGCACTCGGCTTATGGGGACATCCTTCTCACTTTTTATGAGCCCCCCATTCTGCCTCGCTTAGGATTTGCCATATCTTTGCTGTTGGGCCTTGCAGAACAGGAGAAATCCAAGGAAATTAAAATGGCTGCCTTAACATGTCTGCAGGTTCTGCTCTTTCAGTGTGACTGTCAGGACCATCCCCGCGCCTTGGATGCGCTCCAGCAGAAGCAGCTGGGAGATTTGTTTGCTTCCTTTTTACCTGGACTCTCCACTACCCTCGCCAGAGTCATCACAGGAGACTTCAAACAGGGGCACAGCATCGTTGTGTCTTCCCTCAAGGTCTTTTACGAGACAGTGAGTTTCATTATGGCCGATGACCAGCTCGGAAGGGTCTCAGAAGTCCGGGCGAAGCCTGCCGTGGAGCGCAGAGTAGCGGAGCTGATGGTTCACAGGGAAGCCAGCTGGGTAAAAAATACTGGTGACAAGTTGACCATCCTTATTAAAAAGATAACAGAGTGCATTTCAGTCCACCCACACTGGAAGGTCAGGCTGGAGCTGATAGACTTTGTCGAGGCCCTTTTGTTAAAGTGCAGTCGGTCACTGATCGAGTCAGCTGGTCCCCTTCTGAAGGCCCTGGTGAGTCTGGTAAACGATGAGAGTCCTGACGTCCAAGCCCAGTGCGATAAAGCCCTGAGGCGTTTTGCAGAAGGAAAGGTGGTGGTGGGCAGCAGAGCCTTCACTGACATCCTGTCAGAAAACCTGCACTCCCTGGCCACCTCCCTTCCCCGCCTGATGAGCTCCCAAGACGACCAGGGCCGATTCTCCACTCTCTCCCTGTTACTCGGGTACCTGAAACTCTTGGGCCCCAAAGTGGACTTCGTCCTCAACTCTGTGGCCCACCTCCAGCGCCTTTCCAAAGCGCTTATCCAAGTCCTGGAGTTAGACGTGGCCGATGTCAAAATTGTTGAAGAGCGGCGCTGGAACTCCGAACTGCTGAGCGCTTCTCCAGAGACTCCAGCCGCGAGGCCCTGGGCTCAAATGCAGAGGAGATATTTCCGCTTCTTCACCGACGAGAGGGTTTTTCTGCTCTTGAGGCAGGTTTGTCAGCTGCTTGGTTTCTATGGGAACCTCTACTTGCTTGTGGATCACTTTATGGAACTGTACCACGAGTCTGTGGTGTACCGGAAGCAGGCCGCCATGATCCTGAATGAGCTGGTCGTGGGAGCTGCTGGCCTGGGGGTGGAGAATCTCCATGAGAAACACACTCCAGCTGACCCGGAGGAGCTGAGGGAGATCGTGACCTCCATACTTGAAGTATACACAAGCCAAGAAAACTGGTATTTGGTCACTTGTGTAGAAGCTGAAGACATGGGAGACGAGCTGACGGTGGGGTGGAGAGGCCTTCAGGCCCTCGCTTCTGGTGCACACACCTGCCTGCCTACCTCTTCCCCTGCATTCTCAAAGCCGAGTCCCACGGTCTGCTCCATGAACAGCAACATCTGGCAGATATGCATCCAGTTGGAAGGGATCGGCCACTTTGCACACGCACTAGGGAAGGACTTCCGTTTGCTCTTGATGTCAGCCCTCTATCCAGTACTGGAGAAGGCTGGGGACCAAACCCTGCTCATCAGTCAGGCAGCCATCGGCACCATGACGGACATCTGCCAGGCTTGTGGCTACGACTCCCTGCAGCACCTGATCAATGAGAATTCCGACTATTTGGTGAACGGGATCTCTTTAAACCTGCGTCATCTCTCTCTGCACCCCCACACCCCGAAGGTCCTGGAAGTCATGCTGCAGAACTCGGATGCAAGCCTGCTTCCTTTGGTGGCAGACGTGGTTCAGGATGTCTTGACTACCCTGGACCAATTTTATGATAAGAAAGCTACAACTTTTGTCAGTGTCCTGCACGCCCTGATGACAGCGTTAGGTAAATTGAGAGCCCTCTTTAATGCTGATGGGAGGGAAGGACTAGTATCCTCATTTGCTGCATCTTGTTTTTTTTTGTTGTTGTTAGTTTGTTTATTTGTGGTTATGCCATGGAGGACATTGTTTCATTATGTGTATAGTTGTTTATCTGGTCCCACATGTTATTGCTAGGGTTCCATTGCTTATGTTCTTATGCTTATAACAGTCTCTTCCATCCCAACAGGCTCAACACCCCTGCTCTATCCCAGGGACATAAACCCTGCACGCTATAAATGTAAATGTTCTTTTTATTTTACAGAGAAGGAGAACTAAAGCTCAGTGAGCTCCTACTTAGCCGAGGTCACACAATTAATAAGGAGGAAAGTCAGGATTTATGATGACTGTGTTCTCTTCAATATACCAGACTGCTTCTGACAGTATTTAGAGTTAGCAGTATCTTTGCTAATGGAGAACAGAACTAGCATGAATTATTCAGTCCACAGATAATCCAAAACAGTACTGTCCAACAGAACTTTCTGTGATGGTGGAAATGTTCTGTATGTATTCTATCCAGTACCCTAACTACATGTAGCAAGTGCAACTGAGGGGCTAAATTATTTTTATTTAAATAGCCATACATAGCTAGCAACTGCCATGTCAGAGCAGACCCAGAAACTTTAACCTTTTAATTGTATGAGCTGGTTTGAATTTCTCTCCTTCCCTTTAACCTTGTTGGGTGTCTGTTGGAGGTATTAGCCATCATTAAAATGGCAAAGTTTTGGACTCTAAGAAAAAGAATCCCTCCACTGGATAGTCCATCTTTGCATGAAAAAATAAAAAACTAAAAAACGAGCTATATACATGAGCTCCTTTTATTCAAAGAACATACATACACACAGTATTTCTTTCAGTACCGCTGCTGCTGCTGCTAAGTCACTTCAGTAGTGTCCGAATCTTTGCGACCCCATAGACGGCAGCCCACCAGGCTCCCCCATCCCTGAGATTCTCCAGGCAAGGACACTGGAGTGGATTGCCATGTCCTTCTCCAATGCACGAAAGTGAAAGTGAAGTCGCTCAGTCTGTCCTACTCTTAGCGACCCCATGGACTGCAGCCTACCAGGCTCCTCCGTCCATGGGATTTTCCAGGCAAGAGTACTGGAGTGGGCTGCCATTGCCTTCTCCTCAGTACCGCTAGTAGCTGTCAAAGTAGGTGGAAAGGTCACTGACCTCATTCTGTCAGCTGACAAAGCCAAGACCACGTAAGAAAAGTTTCTCAAGGACGATGACTGAACAGGGACAGTCTTCTGCCCTGTAGCTGATCCTGCTTCCAGCGTTCATTCATGAACATACAATGTAAATCTTCTGTGATTCATTCATTAAATAAAGGGTGCTTGTTAGATGTCAGACACGGTGCTANAGTACCGCTAGTAGCTGTCAAAGTAGGTGGAAAGGTCACTGACCTCATTCTGTCAGCTGACAAAGCCAAGACCACGTAAGAAAAGTTTCTCAAGGACGATGACTGAACAGGGACAGTCTTCTGCCCTGTAGCTGATCCTGCTTCCAGCGTTCATTCATGAACATACAATGTAAATCTTCTGTGATTCATTCATTAAATAAAGGGTGCTTGTTAGATGTCAGACACGGTGCTAAATAATCAGGATACAGCAGTGAACAGGACGGATAAACTCAAGGAGCTTTCCTGCTCCTGTGAGAGAGTAACAGGAACAGGAGCAGTGGTCAGGAAGGGCTTCTTGGAAGAAGGGACATTATAGCTATGACCCGAAGTTTGAGAAGGGCTCATCATGGAGCTGTCATGTCCTTTTCAGGGTTTTTAAGAATATTCAGGCCAAGCTAATAGCAGGTGCAAAGGCATGGAGGGAAGAAAGGGCTTGGGGTCTTTGGAGAATGAGAGAGAGGTCACTGTGGAGAGAATGACACCAGATGAAATTGAAAGGGTGGGTAAATGTGAATCCCACAGGCCTTGTAATCAAAGGAAGGAGTAGGGCTTGTATTTTGCAACCACGAAGAAGCCTGTGTCCTGGGCTAGTCACTGGGATAGCAGCGATGACCGAGGAGAACCTGGTCCCTGCCCTCGTGGAAGTGCAGCTAATACTTGCTGACTGTTTATAGATTTTAGATTATGAATGGCTTCCATGGCCCAAATATTCCAGGCCTAGACTCCTGCCCTTAGTGCTTTGGAGAATACTATGTCTTAATTTGAGTTTTAAAAAATATATTAAGAAAAGGCCTATTAAAAATATCCTTGGGACTTCCCTGACAGTCCAGCAGTTAAGACTCCATGCATCCAATGCAGGGGTCTCAGATTTGATCCCTGGTTGAAGATCTAAGATCTCACACGCTGTGCAGCATACACACCCTTATGATAGTTGTGCCTGCTCAACTGTGAACTCTTTGTGACACTTTGGACTGTAGCTCGCCATGCTCCTCTGTCCATGGGATTATTCAGGCAAGAATATTGAAATGGGTCACCGTTTCCTCCTCTAGGGGATCTTTTGGACCCAGGGATTCGAACCCTCTTCCTGTATGTCCCGCATTGCTGATGGATTCTTTTTTTTTTTTTTNAGGAGGGATCCTGTATAGCACCCTTTCCTTAAATTGTAGAAAGGAAAATGAGGATGGCAAAAGCTTGACTTGAGAACATCCTAGGAAAAGCTGCCAAAGTGGGGATAGCTGTTCCAGAAGTTTCAAAATAACCCAGACAACACTTGCATTTTGAATGGTAAGCAGTACTGTGGGGAACGGATCAGCCCTGCATGAAGCAAAGTAGCACTGTCTGCTGGCTTTTCTTCTTCTAATTGATGGTCACGTTCTCTTAAGATGGGAGTGGAAGTGTGGTCTCAAGGAACTTCCAAAAGGTTTTAAAAGAACCTGGTATGCCTTTTAGGAAACCAAGGTACTATAAGCACAGCGTTTCACACTCACTGACTAAAAAGCCATAAGGTTCCATAGTGAGGGCAAGAACTGTTAGTTAAATTACTGCTTAGCACTAGCTACTGGTTGGCTGATTATTTGTAACAGCAACAACAACAAAAAATTGAGTCTCTTTGAAAAATGAGAAAGCATCCATGCCACACACCTTGGCCCCAAAGAACGTGCCATCCACACATGGAGCTGCCGTACTTTGGTGGCCACATGGTGTTCTGTTGCATAGCTGCACCATGATTTAAGCAGTCCTTTCTTGGTGGACATTTTGTTCTGATCTTTTTGCTCCCCACCCCTTGCAAAATGCTGCAGTGAGTATCTTTGTAGGAGATTTTGGACATGTCTAAGTATGTCTATAGGGTAAATTCCTAAGACAATTGCTGGCTTAGAGAGTGTTACATTTAAGTCTTCGATAGAGAGATACAGTTTCAAATTGCTCTGTAAAGAGGTTATACCAATTTAAACTCCAGTCAGCAGTATAAGAGAGCAGCAATTTTGCCACCCACCCCCCTACCCTGTATATTACCTTAGCTTTTTGATCTTTGCTAATCCAGTAGGAGAAAAATTGCACCTTATTATAGTTTAATTTGCATTAAGAGTGATGTTGAGTTTCTTTTCATATGTTTAAAAGCCATTTGTGAGCAAAGACTTTGTAATGTCTGGCAGTAGCCTTAAATCTAGAAAATAATCTTTGCAGCGTATCTGCTTTCAGCAGTGTAAATGCTGGGTGCTGGCTTTACCCCATTGGGAATGCAGTCCCTCAGAGTACAGTAAGGACAGGTTTGCGTCTGGGCAGTGAGGCACCGGCGTAATTGATCCTTTCGTATAGGAACCTTCAAATACTGAACCAGGGGTTCTCGTGTCCAGCACTCGCTCTCTGCCACTCCCAGTTGCCTGGCCTGGGCATAGCCCATCTGCTACTGCTGTGACTCTTTGCAGATACTCCTTGATAGAAAGGAGATTGTTGCTGTTGTTGTCTTAGTTGCTAAGTTGTGTCTGACTCTGTGACCCCATGGACTGCAACCTGCTAGGCTCCTCTGTCCATGGGATGTCCCAGGCAAGAATACTGGAGCAGCTTGCCATTTCCTTCTCAAGGGAATCTTCCTGACCCAGGAATCGAACCCATGTCTCCTCCTTTGGCAGGTGGATTCTTTACCGCTGAGCCACCAGGGAAGCAGAAAGGAGATTAGCAGGTGCCAAAGGTCATCAGAGACTTTCCCCTGCTGTCTGCTAAAGGAGGACAAAAATTTAGGCTACAGGGCTTTCTTATTCTTTTGTTCTTTAAGTATTAAGTGCTATTTTTGAAATGAAGCCCTGGGGGACCCCAATATATAAAAAGAGTTAAAACTAGAGCAGTGCTGGCCGCAGAAGGTGTAGAAACCCTGTTCCCACCCTTTAATCTGCTGTCTCTGGGTGCCCTTCCTCTTGTGACCCTGAGACATTTCTGCAGAGCCCTAGGGCTTCTCAAGGCACAGTTTGAAAACCACTGATTCGGTACCATTTGAAACTTACTCCATGGTGACACATCAAAAGTATTGGAGGATCACTGAAGAAGGAAAAGCTTTGGAGAGAAAATGCCAGCCTTCTGAAGCATTTTGTATCAAATAACTGTGTGAGACTTGTTAGTTCTCGAGGCTCTGCTGAACCTCTCTTCTGCTGATGAGCAATGTAGTCTGCACTCAGAATTTTGTCTCTTGTAGCTGTCCTTCAGTCTGGCATATTTATTCCTTCAACATGTATTTTGAGCATCCACTCCATGCTGGGCAGATTGACTCTGCAGGGGTGATCACTGGAGCACAATGTCTAATGGGAGATTCAGACACTAAACAATACATACAAAGTAAATACAGTAACTGCAAATGGCGATGAGTTGACATGAAAGAACATGTCTAATGTAGCATATAAGACACTTTAAGTCTTATAAGAGACTTATAAGTGGCTTTACTAGGTGAGGTGTATTTGTATTGATATGAAAAGTGAGTTGGAATTAACCAGATGTGACATAGGGAGTGAAAGTATTCCAGACAATGAGAACAGCACGTGCAGAAGTTCACAGGCGGGAGGCCGCCTGACAGATTGGAGGAACCAGAAGACGGTCAGTGAACAGGCAGCCAGGAGTGATTAGAAGAGAAGATTGGAGAGAAGTAGAGACTGGATCCTGTGGTGGCCACACAGGCCATAGCAAAGAGCTTATTCTAGTTAGAAGGTGCTAATGCCTATTGTCAATGACCAAGGTGATCATTATAACGCTTTATTTACAGTGCAGTGGTTCCCAGACGCGGATCATCTCGGGCAACTCCAGGAGCAAAGTGTAGGGGAAGAAGGAAGTCCTTTGAGCCAGAGATCAGCAAGTCTTGAGAAAGGCCTTGAGAACCCCACAACAGCCGAAGACATTGAACAGTTTGTGCTGAACTACCTCAAGGAAAAGGATGTGGCAGCTGGGAACGTCTCAGATCTTGATGATGAAGATGGTAACTATCATTTATTTTGGCTTCAACTGTTTTTTTTGTTTTTGTTTTTTTATGTTTCAAGCAGATTATTATAAAAACAATGAAACAGCGTTATAGAAAGTTTAGAAATAAGAAGCGTCATTCATAGCCCACCGTACTAACATAGGCATTTTCACTTTGTGTGTTGTCTTTTTTCCATACTTTTCTGTTGCATGCCTGTCTTTATTTGATTGCAGCCACAGATGAAATGTATAGATACCCTTTTTGCATTTAGTTATATAAGAAAGAACTCTTCACGTTGCTATGGAGTTTTCATAATTAATGTTTTAATAGCTGCTACTAAGCATCCATTCCCCTGTGGGAAGTTTTAGGTTGCTTCTAGCTTTTCACTCTGATAAACAGTGCTTCAGTATATGATTCTGTGCATGTGACCTTTTCCTTCCTTTTGCATATTTCTTTATAAATCCCAGAAGTGGGATTTCTAGGTCAAGGATATGAACATTATTTTATGCCTGCCGAATTGCCTTCTAGAAAGGTTGTGTCAATTTATGCCTTCCCTTTAGCAGTACAGGATTAATACTGGTTTTACCACAGCCTTGCCAACAACGGCTATCACCAGTTTTACTTCTCTCCGAGTCAGACTGATTCTCGTTATTTCACTTTGCATGTCTCTGATCACTAGAAAGGTCGAACATCTTTCTGCACGCATCTTTCCTAACAGTTTTTTTTTTCTTACGCCCATTATTTTTTCATACGCTTTGTCTATTTATTTTATTTATTGGTAGGAGGAGATTCCAGTGTTTTTCTTACCAACTGATGTGATAAAGAAGAAGGGAATTTAGGCTAGTTGAAGCTCTGGCCTGTTGTTTTATTCACAAGCTCAATCTGGAGCTTCAGGTCACGGAAGGATTAATAAATTATTAGAATCTCCTCTGCAAACATAAAATGCCAAGTCATAATGAGCTTGGTGGTCTCAGAACTATCCTAAATCGAACTGAGTCCCAAATTAGTTTGTTAGGTTGGAGTTGAGCAGATTTCTCTCTTTTTTTTTGGCAGTCTACTCTGAGGCTCCGGTGAACTGAAGCCAATACTTTTTCAGGATAAAAGGAAATAGTACAATGCAGCTAACTACAACAAATTCCTTCTAAATAGCAGGGAAGCATCACAACCAAGAAACAATTTATGCAGAACTGAGTTGTTTTTCTCTCCAGAAACAGAATTTTCTAATCAGAAATCCATCCAGCGTTTTCTTCTCCGTTTTGTTTCTGGAGCCAACCCAATCCTTGTAAACTGCACCCCTTAGCCAAGCCTAGAAACCATGGAAGAGAGGCATCTTAATCCCTGGTAATCCAAATTGGTCATTCCTGTTTGAACTTCTAGCATCGTCCCTGAATCCATTCTTTCATGATTAGGAACTTCTGGTTCTAGTTGATGTTCGCCAGGAGCGGAGTGAATGAATCAAATTTTTCTTCCAATAGCAAGAATCCACAGCTCTCAAATAGCATTCCACAGTAGGTGAATTTCAAACAACCAGTCCTCCTCTAGAAGCAGAGCATAGCCTTGTCGTTCTTATCATTATCGTTCATCAAGTACACACCACACACTTGGCATTATAAGGGATGTTTAGGCTGACAGTGGTTTGACATGGGTTTTTTGTTTTAGCCATAAGCGCACCTTGGGTATCTGAGGCCCCTTTCACCAGGAAGTCCAAGCATCCTATAAACACATTTTCCTTTACCTTTTCAGCATTGTTAGAGATAGATGTAGACTTGTAAGATTCTGTTTTTCCAGCAGAGGAAACTGAAATGGAAGAAAGTTAGGGGAGCAATGCTCAGCTCTGTGGAAATGAGCACAGCTGATATTGAGGATGGTGAGGGGGCGGGGAGGGAGGCTAGAGGCTATAAGCAGAGGGAGGAAGAATTTCAAGGAGGGAATTTTGGCCTGGGTTTCACACTACTCAAGTATTTTTTGTTTTAATTTACAAACTTACACTTATCTCATGCAAGGTAGCACTTCAGGCAGTGAAAATAAATAACTGGTGACATTCATCTCATTTAATTCTCTCAACAAGCCAATGAGATATACATGCTTTATCCCCATTTTTTTCAGGTGAGGTAACATGGGGTGAGAGGAGCTGCTAGTAGGATGGGGAGGCAAGACTAGTCCTCTGACCAAACCCCATCATTGTATGTTGCATTAAGCTGCTCTGGTGTTATCCCTCTACCAGGATGTACAAGGCTTGATCTTGGCCCTCAAGAGAGCTTCCAGGCTGGTACAGAAGACAGACATGTACCCCCTTAATCAAAAAGAGAGGAAAGAGAATAAAGGGCCAGAGGCCCACCAGGGAACTGCCCAGCCTGAGGGCTTCCAATCGGAACCTTGCGCTCTTATGTTTTTATTTTAAATATTTATGAATGGCAACTTAGAAAAGGCTAATGGTATAGGGAAAAAGTAAAAATCATTATCTCGTGACCCCATCTCTGTTAATATTTTGTACTTCCTCCTGTCTTTATGTAAAACTTTATATAATAATACTCACACTGTGTATGCAATTTTGTATCCTGCTTTTCTGTCTTTAACACAATGTTATTTCATAAGCATTTTCTCTTATCCTTATAGCCCTTGATAAACACAAATTTTCAGGCCTTCATAACATGCCATTCATTCTATGGATCATACAATGGTTTATATAACCATCCCCCAACAGTGGACATGGAGGGTTTCCCTAGCTGTTAGAGGTAATACTTTGGTGAATATCTTGACTCAGAGCTTGACCCATCTTTTTTACATGGTTTTTTTGGGATCAGCTCCTTGACATTTTCCCTCTAAAGTCTTACTCCAGATCTGAGATTGCGAGGTTAAGTTGAGATGCTGCACCTACCCCCAGTTATCCTTTCTTTCCAGAGGAGCAGTCAGACCCTCCCGAAGTGGAGGGGGATGACACCGGTCCCCATGTGGAGCTGCCACTGCCAGTGCAGATCCAAATAGCCACGGACGTAATGGAGCGCTGTATCCACTTGATGTCAGATAAAAGCCTGAAAATCCGCTTGAAGGTCAGTGTGCAGCCCTACCCCTGCATTCGCAGAGCCGCGGGATGAGGTTTGGTCTACAGGCAGTGACTACAGGGTGAGCAGGAGCCACCCTTATCTCCGGTGCATGTGCAGTGGCCAAGAGAAGGCCCCAGGAGGAATTTATCTGTGGGATGCCATCTTAGTCTTTCCGTATCAACCCAGATGCCAAAAGGGAGCTGAGTCCCCTTGATGGAATTAAAAAGCCCAAAGTTTCAGAGAGTCATCGCATCTCCAAGGGAGAGAAAAAAGTCATAAGCTTTGGGAAGGATATCATTTTCTGTGCCGACTTAATATGGGACACAGGTTTTAATACTTTAAAGTGGTCATTCTTCCAAGCCTGACTGTAGCCCTTATCTCTGTTTCCACTTCCATTCTCATCCTAGGCCAAGCATCAACACTTTTATTAATCTTACATCCTCGCTTGCGGGCAGTTTCTAAAGCAGCCTCCCCATCAGCAAGGTCTTAAACTATACAGTAGTGATTCTGATAACAGGCCAGGGGCATGGGGGCAGGGTGAGCATGGGAGACACAGCTTTCAGATCACCTGGGGGCAGATCTGACACCCAAAGGAAAGCACAGCCTGACCCACTCCTGGCTACCCCCAGGCAGGAGTGAGAAACACAGCCGCCTCCATGAATTACTGATAGCAGTGAGGGCACTTCGCCCTGACCAGGGGCAGTGGGCTGGGAAACCCTGGCCCGCAGATTGCTNAACTTTATATAATAATACTCACACTGTGTATGCAATTTTGTATCCTGCTTTTCTGTCTTTAACACAATGTTATTTCATAAGCATTTTCTCTTATCCTTATAGCCCTTGATAAACACAAATTTTCAGGCCTTCATAACATGCCATTCATTCTATGGATCATACAATGGTTTATATAACCATCCCCCAACAGTGGACATGGAGGGTTTCCCTAGCTGTTAGAGGTAATACTTTGGTGAATATCTTGACTCAGAGCTTGACCCATCTTTTTTACATGGTTTTTTTGGGATCAGCTCCTTGACATTTTCCCTCTAAAGTCTTACTCCAGATCTGAGATTGCGAGGTTAAGTTGAGATGCTGCACCTACCCCCAGTTATCCTTTCTTTCCAGAGGAGCAGTCAGACCCTCCCGAAGTGGAGGGGGATGACACCGGTCCCCATGTGGAGCCGCCACTGCCAGTGCAGATCCAAATAGCCACGGACGTAATGGAGCGCTGTATCCACTTGATGTCAGATAAAAGCCTGAAAATCCGCTTGAAGGTCAGTGTGCAGCCCTACCCCTGCATTCGCAGAGCCGCGGGATGAGGTTTGGTCTACAGGCAGTGACTACAGGGTGAGCAGGAGCCACCCTTATCTCCGGTGCATGTGCAGTGGCCAAGAGAAGGCCCCAGGAGGAATTTATCTGTGGGATGCCATCTTAGTCTTTCCGTATCAACCCAGATGCCAAAAGGGAGCTGAGTCCCCTTGATGGAATTAAAAAGCCCAAAGTTTCAGAGAGTCATCGCATCTCCAAGGGAGAGAAAAAAGTCATAAGCTTTGGGAAGGATATCATTTTCTGTGCCGACTTAATATGGGACACAGGTTTTAATACTTTAAAGTGGTCATTCTTCCAAGCCTGACTGTAGCCCTTATCTCTGTTTCCACTTCCATTCTCATCCTAGGCCAAGCATCAACACTTTTATTAATCTTATATCCTCGCTTGCGGGCAGTTTCTAAAGCAGCCTCCCCATCAGCAAGGTCTTAAACTATACAGTAGTGATTCTGATAACAGGCCAGGGGCATGGGGGCAGGGTGAGCATGGGAGACACAGCTTTCAGATCACCTGGGGGCAGATCTGACACCCAAAGGAAAGCACAGCCTGACCCACTCCTGGCTACCCCCAGGCAGGAGTGAGAAACACAGCCGCCTCCATGAATTACTGATAGCAGTGAGGGCACTTCGCCCTGACCAGGGGCAGTGGGCTGGGAAACCCTGGCCCGCAGATTGCTTCAGACTTCAGCATCTGGGTTTTGTGGGACTTGTTTAGTCTTCCCAGAGATACGTCTTAGTATTTTCTGTTCCATTCAGGAGTCATTTTTCAGGTGCCTTTTGTTAGTGGTGTCTGGTTGATACATTAACAAAGTGTCTTCCCTCTTCTGGACACTTTGTAGCAGCCATGTATGAAAGTGAAAGTCGCTCAGTCATGTCAGACTCTTTGTGACCCCATGGGCTATACAGTCCATGGAATTCTCCAGGCCAGAATACCGGACTGGGTAGCCTTTCCCTTCTCCAGGGGATCTTCCCAGCCCAGGAATTGAACCCAGGTCTCCCGCGTTGCAGGCGAATTCTCTACCAGCTGAGCCACAGGGGAAGCCCAGTTGCCATGTAAACACTGTAGCTATGGAGAATGTGGGCACTGGAGTCAGATCGACATGCCCGAGTTCAAATCCCAGCTTCCCTCACTAGCCACGTCACCTGGAGTAGATCAGTGTACCTTGTTGAGCATCTTCTGCTTCATCTGTAAAGCAGGCGTGATGATGACCTACCTCACTGAGTTGCTGGCTATAAATGAAAAACAGCATCAGATGTGGCGTTTATCCTCATTCACTCGTTGGCTCAGTACTTGTTGAGGACTGCTACAGATCAGACAGAGGGTGTGTAGGAGGAAATGAAGCAGACATGATCCCTGTCTTCATGGGAATTTCTGTCTCTCAAGGGGAAAGAGGTGATGCGCAGATACACACATGTGCGTGGAGGAAATGCTCTGAGGGTAGTAAGAGGCTCTGTGATAGAAAATTCACCCCTGTAGTAAACGTGTTTGGAAACCTACTCTCCCATGGCCTGTTGAGTAAGAGGGCGCTTATGTTCTGATTTAGACCAGGTTGTTAGGTGATCTTTAAGCTTAAAGGCTGAGAAGGAACCAGCCCTGCAGGGGCAAAAGGGAGAGGAAGAACATTCCAGGCAGAAGGGGGAAAGCGTGCATCTTTGAGTCAATGAAGTATGATCTAACTTGCCTGGTTAGTGACAGAACACAAATCCAAGGCCAGTCGGCAATCCCAGAGCCATCTCCCCCTGAGCACTACCCTGCTCTCCTAAGGCTTCCCCTAACTGTTCAGCCCTCAAGGGCAGGGCCTGTTTTGTTCTCTGTTTCTGTTCCAGTCTTCCTATGACCAGCACACACTAGGCATCCAATCTGCATTTCCTGTGGACCTCACTCTATCTTCCTAACTCACATATGCACCCTCACCTCCTCTGTGCTGGGGGAAAGCCTGCCCTGCTCATCATGGTCACCGCTGCCTGTGACCCTGAGCAGGCCGTCTGTCTTCAGTGAACTTTGAGACATGAGAGATCAGGAGACATATTTTCAGGAAAGGTAAAAAAGCCAGTTGACATCTAGGCTATCCTGGACCTCTCTTCTGAGGTCAACTGGTGTCCCAGCTGCCCGCTTGACCTCTGTGCTCAGAGGCAACAGAACCCGATCTCTCTCCCCACTCCAGTTTCCTCCCCCTCCCCTGTTCCTGTCTCATAAAGCTCACCTGCATCTGTTCAGTTGCTAAGCCCGAATCCAAGCAGCTCTTTTCAACACTTCTCTTCACCTCCCCAAAGAGCAAGTCCTTCAGCAATTTAAGCCATTTCGTCTCCAAAACAGATCTCAAACGCTTCCCATCCCTGCCTCTGTCTCCAGCATGTGGCCGCGTGACTCCACCCCCACACCACCCAAGTGGACATACGTCTTGGCTTCCTCCAGGGCCTCCTCACTTCTTCTCGCTCCCACTTCAAGTCCCCTCTCCACTCAGCATCCAGAGTGACCTTTTTAAAACATGAATTGTATCATATCACGTTCCTGAACATTCCCCTGGCTCCCCACCGCATTTAGTACCAGATAAAAAAGTCTTAACGTGATGCCTTCATGGTCCAGCCCCATCTTACCTCTCCTCTGTCACGCTCCAGGCTGCCCTGCTGTAGTTTCTTTTTAATTTAATTTACTCATTTATTTGGGTGTACCGGGTCTTAGTTGCTGCACGAGAGATCTTTCTTGTATCATGTGAGATCTAGTTTCCTGACCAGGCATCAAACCCAAGCACCCTGCATTAGGAGTGCTGAGCCTTGGCCTCTGGACCACCAGGGAAGTCCCAACCCTTCTGCTCTTTATGTGACTAGCTCCTGCTCATCCTTTATGCCTCCTTGTGAAAGTTACTACCTTGTTTCTGCCTTGCTCATCTCCTTTCAGCAACCTTGCAAGCAAGATACTGGCCTCCTCACTTTTGACAGAGAAGGAAGCCAGCCCAGCAGCCCTTCCGGCAGTTTGTATGGTGTAGATCCCTCCCTTTAGTGTCTGCATTTCTCCCTTAACTTTGTCTCTCGCAGCACTTGTTACAATTGGCAATCATTCATCCCTTTATTTGTCTTAGCTAAGGTCTAAGACCTTAGGTCTTTCCCCAATTGACCATAGTCCCCCTTGAAGGCAAGAAAACATGTATTATGAACGTACGTATTTTGTCCCTGTGTGCCTCCCACTCACTGTACCTCACCAATGCTTGGCATGTAGTCAGGAACTCATGAATATTTATTTGACTTATGAGTGTCTAAGCGTTATTCTTCTTAAGTGGTGACTTGATCGCACATATTTGGTTTCAAGCCTTTACGGTCTACTGCAATCACGTCCTCTTCCCTTTCAGGTCCTGGATGTGCTGGATCTGTGCGTGGTTGTTCTGCAGTCCCACCAGAACCAGCTGCTTCCCTTGGCTCATCGGGCCTGGCCCTCGCTCGTACACCGACTCACCAACGATGACCCCCTGGCGGTGCTCAGAGCCTTCAAGGTACCGCACCGGAGCTCCACTGCCATCAGTCATAGGGCTAAGGCGATGTAAGCTGGAAGCTCAGCAGTGTTTAGAGGGGATTGGTTCTCTTTTATCTGATGTGACCTACTATACCTTGAAGAAGTACAGAAAAATAAGAAAAGCACAGAGAAAAAAAGTGAAAGTCCGTTTCCTTTTGAATTTGAAGCAGAATGAGTGAGCTAGTAGATGAAAGGGCCACCAGTATCCAGGGAGCGCCTCCTGTGCCCCAGGCAGTACGCTTGGCAGTTCTCCCTGTGTGAGCTCATCTCCTTACAATACCCTTGCAAGGAAGATACTAACATCCCCATCTTTGACAGAGCAGGAAACAAGCCCAGAGATATTAAGGAACTTTCTCAAGATCACACAGCTAGGGACTTCCCTGGTGGTCCAGCGGTTAAGAATCCGCCTGCTGATATAGGAGACACAGGTTCGATTCCTGGCCCCGGAAGATCCCACATACCTCAGGGCAGCTAAGCCCTTGTGCCACAACTACTGAACCCACAGTCTGGGGCCCACTCTGCACGACAAGAGAAGCCACCACAATGAGAAGCCCACACACCGCAACTAGAGAGTAGCCCCCCGCTCACCACAACTAGAGAAAGCCCTCACACAGCAGTAAAGACCCAGCACAGTCAACATTCAGAACATGGATCACACAGATAGTAAGTGATAGAACCTGAATCTATGAGTTCATGCCCACCTTCGGTGCATGGCACAAAGAGTCAAGGTGAAGAGGCCAAGGGTCTGCAGTTTAGCAGTGGGCATCCTCTGTCCAGCTGAGCAACTCTGGACAAAGCTTGTGGCCACCTAGCCCACCTTTCTCATAGTTGTTGTCGAGGATAAAATGGGAATATTTGATGAAGTGCTTCGGAAGGTAAAAGACCTCTGTGTATGCATGGTATTATTCTCCCTGAGTTAGTTTGGCTTATGTTAGCACACATATTTTGGCTTATTTATTTATATCCTTCCTTGTTCTAAAAAGCACTTAAGGCAGCTTACAGAGATACATTTACCATGGCAAGCTGACATAAATTAGAAGTGGGTGAGCAAGATAAGGCAAAGAAAAAAAGATGTGTAGGGATATAAAATGAAGCCAGGGATGCAACTGATATACTTGGCAATAGTATATTGTGTTTCTGTAAAGATTCTTCAACATATACTGGACCAAAATGCAAGCTTACGTTGATAACATACAGAATTGCTAATGTATTTTCAAGAGCAAAATGTGCAAGGTGACACACAGATGTGTTGGTGGTGGTGTGGGGTGGGGAGAGAGAGGGGGAAGAAGAGAAGTTAGGGGAAGGGGGGAGGAAGGAAGTCTTGCTCAAATTGTACTCATCTGTGCTGTTTCCTTTAAGAAAATTAATAGGTTATCTGAAATGACAGCAAGTGTGGAGAAACCAAAAAATATAAAGGTGTATGCACTGTAACTGAGGCCGCTTTCCCACTGCCAGACCCTTTAGCTCCGTCAGGCCTTGTGCAGTCCAGCTGAGGGCCCTGAAATAAGTGCCTCGTTCTCTACAAAGTCGGCAAATGCTCTCTTGTGCTGGATATGCCTTGCTTACCAATTTTTAAAGAAATTCTTATTATCCTGTACACTCAGTCCTGTGCAGTGGGGCAAAACATTTCAATATGTTCTGCTAGAGAAAGTTTAAAACGAGACATACAAAGAGACTGCCTGTTGTGAAAGTTGGAATGAGGATGACGTACATAAGAGATTGTGCCATGGAACAGAAGGAACTCTGACTCAGCTCTGCCCACCAGGGTCCCTGCCCAGACCCAGCCAAGGACCTCGGCCAGTCACTGCCGTCCTGACGTCTGCACACGGCAGCCGCTGAGCTGGGCCTGGGCTCCTGGGCCTGTTTGTGTGTGTTCAGACAGCTAGAGTTAACAAGAACAAGTCTTTCCTTCAAGGGCTGTTAGGAAGATTCAAGAGATGATCTATGTGAACTGCTTTAAGCTCTTGGGTTTGTTTGTTTGTTTGTTTTAACAAAAAAGGGAGGAAAATCCAGGTATTAACCATATTATTCATCCAACCCAAGATTCCTTTGAATTATTCTCCACGTAATCTATATTTATGGATAGAAGCAGCCATGCCTCGTGAACAGAGACCTCCGAATTCATAACTGTCAGAATCGCAAACCGTGGGCAAGGAATTCACAGCAATAATTCTTTTTTTTTTTTTTTTTCAAGCAGAGATTGAGATGAAATTGAATTACCAAACATTCTCTTAAACGCTCTTGCTGCCTTAGCGATGTTCAGTCACCGGATTAGGGACTGTTTCCGCAGGTTTTGCGTACCCTGGGAGGCAACTGTGGCGATTTTCTAAGGAGCCGGTTCTGCAAAGATGTCTTGCCAAAGCTGGCTGGCTCTTTAGTCAGCCAGGCTCCCATCAGTGCCAGAGCTGGACCAGTCTACTCCCACACGCTGGCCTTCAAGTTGCAGCTAGCCGTCTTACAGGGCCTGGGCCCCCTCTGTGAGAGACTGGACCTCGGTAGGTACCAGCCAGTTTCGCCTGGACTCACACCCCATCCTGTCTGTCTCGCCCCTCTGTTGCCCTCTTTGCTTGGCCCTGCTACCCTCAATCTCCCTTCTGGTGCACATCCTTCCACCTCACTTCGGCCTCATTTATCCATTTACCTTGCTGTGTTTTTTGACTTGGGGATGGAGTGTAGAGCCCACGCATCTTGCTGAGCTGTTCCAGTTTCATGCAACAGCAGCGGGTTACTGCTCGTCCCTGATGAAGTCTGAGGGCCAACGCTTGTTTTGTTTTTCCTCTCTGCAGGTGAGGGTGACCTGAATAAAGTGGCGGATGCCTGCTTGATTTACCTCAGTGCCAAACAGCCCATGAAATTACAAGAGGCGGCCAGGAGGTACGTCTCCTTGATCACCCGCATCTCTTTTACGTTTGTCCTAAATTATGGATGATTTGCTAATGGCAAGCAGAGTGGAGGCATCTCTGCTCCTTTCTCTTCTCTCTCTCCTCCCCAGGTTAAGATGGGTTCTTTAACTATGCCAACATCCAGAGATGGCATTTTGACTAGACGCCTTTCTCTCTGAAAGTAACCTTTTCCTCTGCTGCAGCGTCAGCAACAGTTCCAAAGGGCCAAAAGCATAAAGACAGTGTCCTGGACGGGAGCAGGCAGAGGGTGATTGGCTTCTAGCTCTCCTCCCTGGTGACCCTGGCACCTCTCTCTCAGCTCCCCAACTCGCCAAGTGAAAGCATTGGGTTATTGATCTAACAAACCTTGGCTCCACAGAATGTCTTAATGGTCTTTGGGTGCCACAGACCCTCACAAATCGTATGCAGCACTGTGTGTGTGTGTGTGTGTGTGTGTGTGTGTGTGTGTGTGTGTGTGTTCAAGCAGACATCTACATCATCTGATATATAACAGGAGTCTGTGAACCAAGAATCGTTCAAAACCCCTAGACTAATGATTTAAAGGGCCTTTTCAACTCTGAAATTATGTGATTCTCATTTCTAAGAGATTTGCTTATTGAAGAATAGCTCTACCACCTCTAACAGAAGAACCTATGTCTGGTTCCTAGAGTCCTAAGGAATATTCAGCAAAAACTAAAACTGAGCACAGCATCCTTCCCCCGACTTGAGACTCACAGTGCCCCCTGACCCCCCTCTCCCAAGCCCTCCTTCTAGCTGGCAGCAGCCTGCGCTCTGGAACTGCCATCCTTGGACGTCTGCAGTGGAAGCGAAAGCTGGCCGGTCTGCCTGGCACTGCCTTCTGCCTGGGCCTTATAGTTCCACCTCCCCAGGCAAAGAAACAGCCCCTCCCACTCCATCAGCTTCTGGAAATGTGCCCCTAATCTTCCTTGGTGGGGTGCGGCGTCACCTTACTCCCTGAAGGGCTGGAAGGCTGCTCTCTGTGAGTGAAGAAAGCCCACTTGCTCCCTTATAAACCTTGCACTCTCTAGGAGTGATGGAAATATCTCTTCGGATTGATTTATTATCCTTTGCAGTTTTCTGCTCTTGATTTCCCCAGTTCCCTTTTTTCTTTCTGTCCCTTTCCTGTCACATCCTCTAGGCCCAGAATCAGTCATGGTTTCTCGAGCGCAGGGGCGCATCTCAACCAGCTTCTTGTCCCCAGACATTCTCGTTCCTTAAAGATGAAAATCGTCCTCCCCCAGGCAGAGTCCCTGAAGCTAATTGTGCTCTGATTTAAAGTACAACTCATGAACATGACGGATCCATCTGGAAGCAGATTCTTCCGGGTGTCTTCTACGATGGAGAGTCTGGAAGGTCTGGTTTTTCTTATCTCTCATCTCATTCTACTTTTCATCCACCCTCCCCATAGCTGTCCTTTAATTTCAGACCCATCAAACAGGCTAATATTCACAATTCATTATCTTTTCATTTCTAATTTTTTCTTTTTTCCTTTTTTTTTTTTTTTTTTGCCACTGAAAGCAGTCAAACCCAAACTGGACCTTGCTGACTCTTAAGTTGTAATTCCAGGTGCCTTGGGAGGAGGCGGGTGGGGCAGGAGGAGGTTGCTGCCAGCCCGCGGTGCCTTTTGTTTGCTCCACCGCATTCCACTCAGGGTTGAGTCAGATGACCTTCTGCCGGGCGGGCCAGGCAAGGAGGAAGTGCAAGGTTGATTGCTTCACGAATGCATCATCTGCAAACTTATTTTGAAGTCAGGGGAGAAAAATACCTGTATTGTCCTTGATCCGGAGCTGATTTGGCATCTTGATTCAGAAATTAATAAGCTCTCTAAACGGGAGAAGAAGCGTGAGACAATAGGCAACCTGGTCCCTTTGTGAGTCTGATTGCAGAGCAAAGACAGGGCAATGAGTATGAAAGCAGTCAGACCTCCAGGGACTAACGAATGAGGTACCCTGAGTGAGACACAGGCCCCAGCTCAGCAAATGGCCGCACATCCATCCTGTCGTTGGTCCTTAGTTCTCCTCTTTCCTTCACACGCCGCATCCATTCCAGAAGTGAAGCCTGTTTGTCTAACTTGCGATCTCTCTTAACACTGTCTGCTTCTCCTTACCTCCAAGCTGCCAGGCCAGGCACCCTCATCTCTTTACCCGATCCCCTGCAGAAGTCTCACCCCAGACCCCTGCTTCACTCCTGCCCCTCAGTGTTTTACCCCCCAACTGTCAGTGACACCCCTTTGCACTTGGGGGAGAAGAAAAGGTGTGTGTTCTTTGCCAGGGCCCACAGGGGAGTTCTGTAACCAGAGGGTTACAAAAATCAAGCCTCAGCTCCGTATTCAAAAGAGCTAGTACAAACTGGAGCGGTTCAGAGATGCCCCAACTCCCTCCGGGGTAGTGACTTTCCGGCACTGGGCAGGTAACTGGCTTGCTTGGCTGTGGCGGGGCTGATGAGGAAACCTGGGAGGGTAGGTGGCTGCTCTGAGGCCCTCCCCACACCCCAACACAGGAAGGAGATGGAGGAGCAGTTGTGTCTGTAGGTCTGGCAGGTGGGGGTTCGGTGAGACCTCNCTTTCCGGCACTGGGCAGGTAACTGGCTTGCTTGGCTGTGGCGGGGCTGATGAGGAAACCTGGGAGGGTAGGTGGCTGCTCTGAGGCCCTCCCCACACCCCAACACAGGAAGGAGATGGAGGAGCAGTTGTGTCTGTAGGTCTGGCAGGTGGGGGTTCGGTGAGACCTCGGCAGGGCGGCTTGCCTCATTTGGGGATGGAGGCAGACTCAGCAGCTCCAGGCAAGTTCCCCTTTGCGTGTGTTCACGGTTGGATTTTTCCTTCCTCCTGTTTACTTCTCCTGGCTCCAAAGAATGACCAAGCCTGTGTTTGCTTTTTTAATTTGTCATATTAAATATAGCCTTTGTGGCAGGCTTTTACATCCCGGCTGTAAACTCTAGAAATGGAAATTGATCAGGGGGTGGTTGATATAACCAAGGCCATAAATGCTAAGAACGGAGATGCCATTCCAGTTTAATGCTTTTATCTAGCGAATGT
>SJYA01002112.1:3816955-3853803 GCA_006410615.1 Neotragus moschatus | reverse complement strand
GATGGGGGACATGGGGGTGGGTGGTAGGAGTAGGGGTATAATCTTGCTGTTTGTTACCACCAGGTGTCACTGTTAACTGGCTGTGCAAGAAAAAATACCAACTCTCCCAGAGTTCACCTAGTTAAGTGATTTCAGTGGATAACAAATGAGAAAACCATGTTTGGAGTGTGGGAGGAGGGGTCAGCATGTCAAGAGCTATAAATAAGGCCCAGTCCCTGAGAATAAGCACTGGAGTACAAAATAACACGTTCTATCAGCCACGCCCCCATCTCAGCCTTGGAGAACCTAACTGACATAAAGGCCCCAGTGGCCCCAGTGGCCTTTGAGGTACTGCCCAGCATGCAGTGGGCCTCCACAGTTCTGTGCCTTTCTGACCACAGAGCTTTTCCTTCTCCTACATGAAAGGAATCTGAGATGAGCGCACATTCCCCCAAATTCCTGTTTTTCCTTCCAATCAGTACATGCTCTCAACCTGGTTCAATTCAGCTCCATTAAAACCACACTCCTCAGACCTCTCTCCGAGCAGCCTCTGAGGTTCCCTGTCTTTTGCATACATCATCCAGTCAATCTCCCACCGTCAGGCTAAACAGAACAGGAACTGGGCAATATCTGTTTTTTCAAACTTGGAAGCCTATCCCAGTAAGGGAGGGACAATGCTTTCAGGCCTCCCGGTTTCCACCCCCACAGTCCTAACTCCACCTGTCACCCTGAGGCGCGAGGTGGGAGTGCAGGGTGCCAGCAGGTGGTGACCAGCTGGTACACCTCCTGGTTAGGCAAGTGCGGATGCTGTGGTTCTTGATGCATGTGGTGGGAAAGGGAGAGAGCCTTCCCCGTCTACCTCTCCTGGACATTCTGTAGACAGGCCCGGGGCTCCGGTCCTGGACGCAGGCAAACCCAGGTTCACGTCTTCCTAGCTCTGGTACCTTGAGCAGGTGGCTTCTTTTCCTTGCCCCTCATCTCCTTTCTCTGTAAACCGGGTTTGATGATAACAGCTTCCTCCAGACATGTCACGCCGATGCTTAGCATTAGTGTGTAAGACTCCACTCGGCAATCATTCATGCTGCTGATTGACTGAGTGGCTACTCCGTGCCTGCCACTGTTCCAGGCATGAAAACTAGAGGGGAACAGGAGAGAGGAGGCCTGTGCGCTCATGGTGCTCCCATTCTGGAGTTATATTTATTTGTATGTGCACACCCGTATGGAAAGCGTTAGTCGTTTAGTCGTGTCTGACTCTTCTGTGACCCCATAGATTGTAGCCCACCAGGCTTCTCTGTCAATGGAATTCTCCAGGTAAGAATACTGGAGTGGGTAGCCATTGCCTTCTCCAGGAGATCTTCCTGACCCAGGGATCAAACCAAGGTCTCCTGTGTTGTAGGCAGATTCTTTACCATGTGAGACACCAGGGAATCATCCATGTGGGGAGATATATAAATTTGCCAAATATATGATGTGTTGTGTATTTGTTACACATACACGTATACCCTTGATGCTGCTGCTGCTGCTGCCAAGTTGCTTCAGTAGTGTCCGACTCTGTGCGACCCCATAGATGGCAGCCCACCAGGCTCCCCCGTCCCTGGGATTCTCCAGGCAAGAACACTGGAGTGGGTTGCCATTTCCTTCTCCACACGTATACCCTTGGGCATGGTATTTGGGGGGCATGGAAGTGCAGAATCTTAACCACTGGACCTCCAGGGAAGTCCCTGAAAGATCTTTCTCATGTTAGTTGTTCCACCTTTCCCTTACCACTTTTGTCGGAGCAGCCAGGACCGAGTTTGAATGTTCATTTACTGACTGACTTCCCCACATTCTTTCTAGCAGTAGGATCTCAGCCCATCAAAGATGCAGCCACTGCCTCAAACCCTGGACGAACTCAGACTGGCAGAGGCTTGTTCATTTCATCCCCGTCAGAGCCCCAACTCCTGTCTTTACCCACATGTGGGCTTATTATATTTGAATGGATCAGCAGCCACAGAGGTGATCTGTTAGTTCAGCTGAGCTTGAAATTAGCAGCTGACCCCCTTAAACGGTGTGGGCAATGTGTTTGAGGTTAGGCTGCCGAGCTGTTTCCCCCTCAGACTGCACCCAGCATGGAAATGAGGGCACTCCTAATATTTTCTCTTTTGACATTTGATTAATAGTGGACAAATCCAGACCCAGTAGTTAGCTTTCCTATTATCCATCTTTTGGCAGGCACTGCTGCTTTTCAAGTCTCATTGTTCTAAAAATGTACTCAGATCTGAAGCTGTTCACTGTGTGGATATAGGCATGATTTCCTGGTGTCAAAGATAAGAGACATCTGCCATGCAAATTACAAACAAAGTGGGTTGCTGGGTTTCAGATCGGAAGGCAGGGACCTCTGTGCTGCCAATTAAATCAAATGCTACCAATCCTTGCCCTGCTTTCTCGCTGTTGTCACGTGACTGATAATCTGCCAGGGTCATCCAATCTACCACCCAGTGGTAAAGCCCAGTGTGGGACCTGCATGCACACATGCCATACTGGGTCGGGAACCATGATGCTCACGACGGGAGATCAAGCCTGGTAGCTGGACAGCCTGCACCAAGTGGATTTCAGATATCAAAAGCCTTGGCCGACTACAGAGTGGTCATTTCATCCCTTTGTAGGGTCTGAGATCTGACATGAACACCTAAGAGGCAGGAGTGAATGTTGACAATCTCAGTGCCAAGTGAAGTAGCCAGGGACATGGCCTCAATTATCTTATTATGTATGTATTTATTCAAAAGATGCTTTAGAGTCTTATTCGCCAGATATTGTGCTGAGAGTTCAAAGGTGAAGACCATGGTAGAGTTGGCCTCACATGACTGCTTAGTAGTGGTATCACCTTGAGCAAATTAATTTCCTTCTGGAAGTCTCAGCTTCCTCATCTACAAGATTAGAATAAGCATATCTTTTTTTTCTGCATGATAAAATTATTACAAAAATTTAGCAAAGTCATGTATATTAGTCTATAACATAGAATGTCAGCCCAGAGTAAAAAGTCAATCAGTAGTAGTCATTATCATTATTTAAACTTCCTCCTTATTCCAAGAAAGACCTCGAGTATCTTACAAACTGAAGTGTATGCAACAAGGTAAATAAGAAGTGAAGACATTTTTTAAAGGAAAAATAATAAGAGGGAAAACAAAGTGAAGCCAGGGCTGAGGTTCATCTGTAAAACACAGACTTGGAACTCTTCACCTCTGCTAGAAATGAGCCTGCAGCTGGCTCTGGGCTTCCTAACAGAGGAGGCAGAGGGAGACATACCTGCTGTGCGACTTCCAGTCATTACTGAAGTCAGAACGGAAAGCTTTTAGAAGGCAGCCCTCTCTGGAATTCCCTTGGTACTGAACCCCTGGGTCATCTTAGAAGAACACTAGGTACCTTTGTGACTGATGACTCCGAACATCCTTGCAGTAAATACAGAAACACATTTCCTAGAGCTGTTTCTTACAGCTCCATCAGTGGAGGCTGCTGGCTTGGTGCCCAAGCATGGGTTACAGGAAGAGAGTTCGAGAGTGGCAGGGAAGGGGGTGCAAAACAGGTAGGCTACCAGGAAGATGTCTTTTTCTGCGAGGGTGTGAATCTTCCAGGGCAGGCCAGGAAACTCGGCATGTAGCCGGAGAGTACAGACGGCCAGGGCCACTTTGAGATCCACGCCCAGGGGCGTTGCCATCATGGGATCTGGGCTGTCAGTGGGGCCTGGAGCCGGGAGAGCTGGCCAGATGGGAAGGACTGCTTTTAAATCCGGCCCCTGTGGGATTTAAACCCTTCTCGGCTCTGGCTTATTTTTGAATTGTCGGTAACAGATTGGGCCTCTCAGTGCCATATCTTTTTAAATATGCACAAAGCCATGGAGTCGTTCCACTGCAACTATGATACTTTGTCTTGTGGTACTTTAGGGACTGCATTAGCAGCATAAGCTTCCACTAGTGTTTATGGTTTTAATTCCTGTCCCGGTTGCATTTAAAAATGTTTTTAATACCGGCCTCTGCGTGAGTGTGCGGGTTGGCGATCGATAGATGAATGACTGTGAACAGGTAAATATAGTTAAGTCGAACGAGTATGTATAGCTGCAAAGGCAATTGGTGGTATTTATTTGGAGAGTAAATCGTTGCTCCAAGTCATAATCCTCCATTTCCAACATTTAGAAACAAAAAAACGGCCTCCGTGCAGGGGAAGATAGCTAAATTGAATAGCAAGAAGGGACAGGCTTGAAATACTGGTTAACCAATGAAGCGAGACCCATTAGAGTAAATTACCAGGTATGGAAGCATCGCCCCACTGCCTTGCTGACTCTGACACGTGGATACCCTTAGCATCCGTATTTAAAAGGAAACACACAGCCTCATTTGTAGCGTCAGCATGTACCGAGTCAGCGGGTACAGAATCATGGGAGAAGAGGTGGCCGGAGAAGAGAAGAGCGTGGTGGCTGTTCTGCCAGAAGGGGAACCACAGGGAAGCCACAATCACTTTGCAATATGCCTGCTTTCCAACAAGTGAGTTTATCCTCCAGTTGCGTTTAGTCGCACCCACATAGAGACAGCCTGTGTCGTGTCCCTAAGGAGATGCCCTGAGCAACTTCTTTCAATGCCCCAAATAAATAAATAAATAAACCTCTCAGAGCCGCAAGTTCTTTACCACTGGCATTTATGCAGACAGCTCATGAGAGCATTTTATAAATCCAGAAGGAGACAAGGAGCAGCAGATCCCTCAAGCAAGTAATTGACAGAGAAAGAATAGCCTGTCACCCAGGAGAGCTGGGAGCACTGAATTTCAGTTACGGTTTATTTAGCTTTGCCGAGCCTCGATTGGCTGTTGGTTTTCTAGAATTCCCCTTGAAGCCAGCGCAGTCTAGCACAAGAGGGTGAGGATGCACTCCATAATATTCGTGTCTTCAGCAGAAGGGTGTCTTTTGGGTTCTGCCCCACTTGAGATGGACAGGCCCAGGACTCAGCCCCCAGATTTAAGAACTGCTGGAGCGTGTTGGAGCTGGAAGGGGCTTATAACCAATCCCACTGATGCAGGAAAGACTTGCCCGGTCCCCACCTCAGGAGTCCTTCCCCGGCCCCGGCCCAGCCTTGACCTGAGGCTGGCCCTCTTCATGTCACATTCTGGGTGTCTGTGGTCCATCTGTCCTCCCCCACCAGACAGGGAGCCCTGAGGCCAGAGCCTTTGTCCACCCATCTTTGTGTCCCACACACCTGACGCAGCTCCCCGCGCTGGACCAGGCGCCAGTAAACATTTGGTGAACCACACAGAGATGGGACCAGACCCAGCCAATCAGATTTGAGCAGCACGTTTCCCAGCCCCCCCAGTCACCCCCACCCCCAGCTTTGTCACTCAGAACACCTGATACCTATCGTAAAGGAATGAGTCGCGTTCTGTTGGTTTGGTGTCTGGAGTTTATTGGGTACTTACTGATACCCGTCAACTGTAGATAGGGCTGAAGTGCAGGGAAATGGCTGCCTGCATGAAGTGAAATTCAATAAAACCGCATTTTAAGTGAAAAATCAGTATAAACACCAGGCTTCTTTGCCATGGAAACAGAGGTTGCTTAGAAACTGCCTAACGGAGAGTTCTAAATTTTTTAAAGTCAAGTTATCATTTAAGCTACACGGCCCTACAGGTTATTGAGAGATAATCACTCGCCTCAGGACACTTGGAGGCAAGAGGCCCAGCCGAGTGCCTCCCGGAACTCTGGGGACCAGATAATCTCTTGATAACTGTGCTCCCTGGAGCCACCGAATTGGGCCTGGGGGAAGGAGAAAGGAATTTTTGTGCAGGAGTTAAATGGTGTACATATATATATATATTTTAAGTGTTTTTCTTTGGGCTTGGAAAAAGATGGAATTGGCCATTTGGCGTGTTCACCAGCCATCCCAGCCATGTCTCAAGATGTATTAGGAACATTTTCCAGGCAGTTACTCCAATCAATTCAAAGCAGAGGTCTCCTCTTTGTCTTTCATCTTTCAATTATGCAGAAGGATGCTTTCAGGGTCTTCGGCTTTCTGCCTTTCCCTGTCTGGGCGCCCCTCTCCCCTAAAAGGGCAGGAACCTGGCCCGGGACAGGGTGGTCCTAGAGGTTGGAGCAAAGCCGGGCCTCTGAGTAGTCAGACAACACCTCCTAGGTCTCAGGCTCAGCTCCCAGGGCCTCAGAGTGAGTGAGGGTCTGGGTTCAGAATTTGTCAGTGTTTAGAGTTCAGCAGGTCGCGTGTCTTTTGCCAAGCAAAGAGCACAGTTCTGCCTACCAGCCACCTGGCACAATTGCACAACACAGTAATTGCTCCAGACCTCAGGCACACGGAGGACAAAGAACAGTGCATTCATTTCTTCCTGAAAATAATGGGCAAAATTACAACCCCAGTGGCTGAGAATTGGGACCCCTACCAAGTCAATATGAAGGAAATTATGACTGAAGCAAAAGACAAATGTTCTGGCCTTTTCAGAGCATCTGAGAATTTTCCGTGGTGTGGCAGTCCTGCCGGGGTTGGTAGTGATAATTATTCCTGAGACACACACTCTTTCTGGAAGGAACAGTTGTTTTCATCATACACTTCAAAGTGTTTTCCTGCACCTCATCTCCTTAGAGCCTCCGAACAAACCTGTGAGGAGGGTGGGGCCAGTGTGATTATTTTCCTTTGGAGAAAGAGGAAAACAGGTTCACAGAGGCAAAATAATTTGCTTCCAGACACAGAGAGAAGAAACCAGCATTGCCAACCTGCCATTCTGGGGATTCTATCACTTTAGGAGCTCAGGAATGAGATCCAAAATAATTCTTCCAGGAGGTTGGCCCTGGCTTCTAGAAGAAGATGAACTTTGCACGTGATTTTTCTTTTGCTTCCCCGTTAGTGTCTTATTTAGGAATCTCAAAGGGCAAAGAGAGCGGCTTCCTTCCTTTTCCTTTCCCTTTCCTGCCAATGAATACAACACCCGAATTTAGCAAGTTAAGAAGGGATGCCGAAAATGAACTTCAGCGTTGCAGAACAGAGCGGTGACTGATCTGGGCTGCAACACCACTTGGCTGTATTTCGCCCAGATCAAAATACTCCTTGAAGTTGAGAGTGTGCAGCCATGCTGTCTCTTGAAGAATTGTTCCAGTTCTTGAAAGGGGAGAAAAAAAAAAATCAAATGAAATCATTTGCATTCTAACAGCCTTTGGCACCAGGGAAAACTGTCAACTGTGTCACGTGTAAATAGGAATCTGCTTCCCAGTTTTGGTGCATTTTTTCATCACTTCCCTCGCCACTCTAATTATCAAAGATATTTTTGTTTTTAAACAAAAATTGTCTCCTACGCAGGCCCCATCTCCTTTCTGCAGTGAAGTGGAAACAATGAATTAGAATATTCTAATCACTTCTCCAGGAGCCACCGCTGAGGTTATAAGCCCAAGATTATCCTGAGTAAAGAAAACTTCAGGCACTAGACAGGTCAGAAAATCAGAGTGCCCCCTCCACCTGTCTCCCTGGCCACCTGAGCCCACATCTGTTAAACCCAAGGAAGGAAGCAAAACTGGCTCCACTGAAGTACATCCTGAATCCTGTTCCCCAAGGGCACAGGCTTTTCAGATTAACAAAATTAAAAACCAGAATTTAGCTCCAGTTAGCAACCATTTTGGACATGACTGAGCAGGCACGCCACAACTGTTTTCCTATCCAACGCCCAGTAGTAGGGGAGAGGCTCCTCAGAATGGTCATCAAGAATAAAACGTGATCCATCAGATAGATTCTGTCCGCTGTTAGCTAGTAGACAGGGATCCCATGCGGGCAGCCCTGTGTAGGGCCGGATCTGCGTTTTCCGAATTAAACCCCAGCAGAGCCCTGGGTGAAGTGTATCTCCTGTTTTCAGAAATGAGGAAGCTGAGATGAAGATAAACCACGCAGCTAGTAACGTCTGTGGTAACGTGACCCTGTTAGTCACATACGTGGATCCTTCCTCAGTGGTGAGCCATTCACCTCTTCTTTAGGTCATTTTACAAAATACAGCTATTTCAGCTCTAATACCTTGGTCACCTGATGCAAATAGCCAACTGATTGTAAAAGACCCCAGTGCTGAGAAAGATTGAGGGCAGAAGGAGAAGAGAGCATCAGAGGATGAGATGGCTGGATGACATCACCCATACAATGGACATGAACTTGGACAAGCTATGGGAGACGGTGAGGGACAGGGAGGCCTGGTGTGCTGCAGTCCATGGGGTTGCAGAGTCAGACATGAATTAGCGATTGAACAACAACTATTTCAGTGAGGGATGCTATCTGAAGTCATTAGTGTGCAGCGTGATAAGTCCCTTCCTTATTAAACATGAAACCTGTTCAATCAAATGTTGGTTGAGTGCTTACGGTGTGCACACCAAACACCCAAGATACAGCAACAGATAGATACAGAAACAGGCGTCCCTGGCCTCAGGGGCTTGCGCTATAAGGAATGGAGGTGGTCAGTCAACAGGCCATTGACAAATGCTGGGAAGAGTGTCCTGAGAAGGAAAAGTCAGCGGCAAGCACCTGGGAGAGGTGGCCGGGAAGGCCGCCCTCTCTGTGCAGGTGGTACAGGCGCTGAGATGGGCAGGATAGCTGCAGGAGGGCCACCCAGCTAGGGAAGGGCCTCACCCTTCCTGAGACTGAAAAGCCAGACTCTGCATCGCTGAGTCAGCCGAGCGTAAGAAGTTTACCCCTGGGTTGCCCAGTGCCGTGGCCCCGGGCATTGTTTAGAAATGAAATGTGAGCAGATAAGAGGCAAGGGTTGTGACCCCACGATTCAGACCAAGATAAAGAACCTCACCTGTGGTGGGTGTCCGGCGCTGGGTAGCCCGGCCCTTCTGCTGTGTTTGTGTTGTGTTCGTGACCAGTACTTGGCGTCTGCTAAAAGCCTCAGGGCAGAGCTTAGCTGATCCTGCCATGGGAGAACAACTGGATCAGATCTCTTTGTGGGTAAATCCAGACCACCGAAATTCCATGGCTCTCAGAGGCCTCGACTACTGAGTTCCAGCAGCTTGCTGGAGGGAAGAGATAAGAACCTGAGGCCCACGAGTTGAGGGTTTTGCCCAGGCTCCCCAAGCAGGACAGGGAGTCCCTGCCCGCAACTGGGTCCTGTGAGCAGAGAGGACCCTGTAATGGAGGTGGGCCTTATCCGTTTCCTTCCTTCTAAAAACTGCTTTGTAGCCAAGAATTTAACCACTTTCTTTGCCAAGAGCTTGTTTGATGTCAATATGGTTCTGCTCAGACTAATTACTTTCCTTCTCTCTCTGTCAACGGAAATGAAACTCTTTGCCTCTCTTTCTGTTAGACTTTGGGACGATCATAATGGTCTTCAGAACTAAAGCGGGTTTTCTGCTGTTCGAAGTGATGTGGTTTTCAGTTTTTTTCACACATAGCCCAGTACAGAGCCTCTGGGGGTGCGGGGAGCCCAGCAGCTCCCCCCATGCCCCCCTCAACTCCTTTTCTATCTCTCCACAGTGTTTTCCTCCACCTGATGAAGGTCGACCCGGACTCAACCTGGTTCCTCCTGAACGAACTTTACTGCCCGGAGGAGTTCACGCCTCCCCACCCTAGCCTCCACCCTGTGCAGCTGCGGGGGCCCGGCAGGCAGCAGAGCCCCTACTCAGCCAACGTGCTCCACCTGCTCCTGGAGCTGCACTAACACTCCTTCCCTCCCCGGGCAGCCAGCTGGACGCCAGAGGAGGTCCTTCCCTCCCCTGCCGAGGAGGACGAGGACGTGGGGCCGACCCCACCCTGGCAAGGGCGGTGGCGGCGGCAGCAGAGAAGACTGCCAGGGTGGATTAGACAGCCGATCGATTTATAAACTGATCGATCACACAACTGCTCAGAAATTGGATTGAAGGAAAGTAGCCGACTGTTATTTATATTTCATACCTGGTGTTTTCAAATGACATTGTGTGGCAGCTCTAAGGGCTTAACTCCTTAGTGCACCATCTCTGCGGCCCCAGCTGCTTCACAGGCCACCCCACACACACACCCATACCTGAGAGCTTGGGGACACGTTGGGCAGAGGCCTGCATTTTGTGTGTGTCCTGTGAGCGCTCAAGGACCACGTGGAAGCGACACCCATCCACGAGTTTTCCGGTCACTGGCTGGCAGCACCGACTCACACACCTCCCTCTCCTCGAATAAGGAAATGGAACCTCACCTGGTCTTTGGAAGGAGATGAAATAAAGGCACTTCTTGGATGAAAAGTATGATCAAGACCTCACTTTGAAGTTTGTTATTTAAATTGGGTGACTTTTAAAAAATGAGTTTAGTCTGTAAAGGGATATAGTACAGACTCATGGTATAAAATCCAAGTGGTACAAAACACTGAGAAGTCATTCTCCCCATCCTCATTCACCAGACATCTAGTTTCCCTCTCTAGAGGCAAACACTCCTGATGGTTGTCTGGATACCTTTCAAGTATTTTTCAACTGTCTGTCATGGATAATGGTCTGCCGATGGCCACGTGGCTGTGACGCAGTTGCACCAGTCAGGACTTGGCCAGCCCTGCTTCATCCCTCCCCTTCCCAGTTACCTCCATGCCCCCACTCAGCCCCTGCCTTATTTTGAAACAAATGCCAGTGTCATATCCAAACTTTTTTTTTTTTTTTTTTTAATGGACAACCAGAATAGATTGGGCTTCCCTGGTGGCTCAGATGATAATCTATCCGCAATGCAGGAGACCCGGGTTTGATCCCTAGATTGGGAAGATCCCCTGGAGAAGGGAATGGCTACCCACTCTAGTATTCTTGCCTGGAGAATCCCATGGACAGAGGAGCCTGAGGGGCAACAGTGCATGGGGTTGTAAAGACTTGGACACGACTGAGCGACTAACCCACAGAATAGCATTAAAAATTTTTTTAACAATGGTCCTTTGATATTATATTCAGACAGTGTTCAGATTTTCCCAGTGTGTTTGAATCAGGATTCAAATAAGGTGTGTACATTGCCATTGTCGATATGTCCCTTAATAAATCTCTTAATTTTGTAGATTCTCCACCTCTTTTCTTTTCCTGGGAAGCTTTTTGTTAAGGAAACAGGTCATTTATTCTACAGCACTTCCCAGTCTGGATTTACTGATTACATCCCCTTGGGGGTCATTGCACAGGCTCCTCCTCTCACCTGTATTTCCTATAAATGAGGCCATACAAGAGATCAGGGTTTCTTTGTTTTTATTTTTTGGCAGCACTCCTCTGTGGGTGGTATCACTCACTTCCATCAGGAGGTGTATGGTGTCTGATCTCTTCTTGTGATGTTGGCACTGGTGGGTCGTGCCTGGACCTAGTCATTCATTACGGACCACAGAGCAGTGCTCTTCCCGCCCCACCGTGCCAGCTGGCTTGTAGCTAGAGCCTTGCATCCCTTCATCAACCATTCAGCAACCTTGAGAGAGTCTGTGTGGCAAAGGCAGGATAAACACTTGGTTTTCGTAGCTGGGAGACTTAAAACCCTCAGATGGTGTAAATTCAGGTGTACAGCCGCGCGCGCACGCGCGCACACACACACACACACACACACACCGCGTGCGCACGCACACACACACACACACACACACACACACCGGTGCTGAAGGGCACACGTGCAGGCATGATGAATGCTTTCTCAGCAGATGCGTGGTGAGGCACCAGCTAGGTAACACCTCCAGTGACATAGAGAATCCCCAAGCTCTAAAAATGAAAAACCACCAGAAGACGACTGGCATGGGGACCTCGTGGAGCAAGGGTCCCCAGCCCCTTCCAGAGAGGTCCCACTCCTTGCCTTGCAGAGCCTCCACGCAAGGGCAGCAGGATTTCCCAGCTGGCTTCTGGTCTGGCTCTGTCAGTGAGTCATCAGCCTCCACCCCCCGACCCCCCGTCAACAACTTTGGGCCTCAGTTCTCCCACCTGGAAAGTGGACGGAATGGGCCAGAAGGAGAAGTCTTAAACTTGGACGATTCTAGACTCTGCTAGGAATCATTCCCCCAAAGCATTCCTCCTCACCTGTCACTCCCTGGAGGGTACAGCATCCTCTGAGCCTGCAGTAATGGCTCATCTCCACCTCCCGCTGGGTCCTCTCAGCTGACCTTGAAAAATTCTGTGTCCAGTTTCAGATACCTCACCTGTGACCCCACAGGGACTCCAAGTTAAGAAGCCCTGAAAAGAGAGAGATAATCACTTAACTCTCTTCCAGTTCGAAAATTCTGGAGTGATTTCCTTTGGGGAAAAGGAGGAAATACCCTCTAATTGAGGGGATTGTCAGAGGATTCACAGAGCATTGTTCCTGATTCCACTGGGGACACAGGGTGATAGACTAATTCAATCTCTAGGTCCTGACAAATGAGAAAACAGGTCAGAGAGGTGGCGTGACTTGTCGAGCATGACCTGGCTCCTAGAGAGTTTAAAGCAGCCTGCTTTCCTTTACCAGGTGCCAGGGTGTGGCAGGCCAAGATGGTGTGCCAAGGAGTCGGGGTACATGCACACCCACCCTGTACCATGATATTAGAAAGCTCCTGCTCTGGGGAAGCCCTCCAGGGGATAACCTGCACGAGAGAATTTCCATGATGTTCCGAAAACCCACTGCTTCCTCAAAGAGTTAAGATATCCCGAGTCGCTTTCAGATTCCTGCAGGCAGATTGTTGCACTTGATTAAAAAAAAAAAAAACTAATTAGAGTGTCTCTCCGGTTATTATTATATTCAGGCAACTTTAATTTTGAACCTGTCCTGCTGACTCAATCTAGTCCCTGTTAATGTCCGCTTTGCAAAGCGATCGTTTCCCCCTGTTAAAATTTCTGGTGCAGCGATGGTTTCTCCTCTAATTCAGGGTGTACCCTGAGTACCCTGAGTGGCTGTGTGGCTGGAGTCGGGTAAGGGAGGAATGAACAGGCAGATGCTGAAAGGCCCTGCAGTTGGGGTTGAGATGTTTGAGCTCTGACCTGCAGGAAGTGGAGGATTCAGGGGTGTGTAAAGCTGGACCCAGGGTATCCTGACAAGAGCTAGATGTGACCCTCGGTTGGGGGTTGGGGGAGCGCCACACTCTGGAAAGAACATGGATGTGGAGTTCATCAGAGCTGGGGTTTCTGACTCTGCCTCTTCATAATGGCATGACCTCATTGGGTCACTTTACTTCATTTTCCCATCTCTAAAATGGAGCCGCTGGGACTGCCCTGGTGGTCCAGTGGTTAAGAGTCCTCCTTCCANAAAAAAAAAAAAAAAAAAAAACTAATTAGAGTGTCTCTCCGGTTATTATTATATTCAGGCAACTTTAATTTTGAACCTGTCCTGCTGACTCAATCTAGTCCCTGTTAATGTCCGCTTTGCAAAGCGATCGTTTCCCCCTGTTAAAATTTCTGGTGCAGCGATGGTTTCTCCTCTCATTCAGGGTGTACCCTGAGTACCCTGAGTGGCTGTGTGGCTGGAGTCGGGTAGGGGAAGAATGAACAGGCAGATGCTGAAAGGCCCTGCAGTTGGAGTTGAGATGTTTGAGCTCTGACCTGCAGGAAGTGGAGGATTCAGGGGTGTGTAAAGCTGGACCCAGGGTATCCTGAGAAGAGCTAGATATGACCCTCGGTTGGGGGTTGGGGGAGCACCACACTCTGGAAAGAACATGGATGTGGAGTTCATCAGAGCCGGGGTTTCTGACTCTGCCTCTTCATAATGGCATGACCTCATTGGGTCACTTTACTTCATTTTCCCATCTCTAAAATGGAGCCGCTGGGACTGCCCTGGTGGTCCAGTGGTTAAGAGTCCTCCTTCCAATGCAGGGGGAGTGGGTTCCATCCCTGGTCAGGGAACTAAGATCCCACATGCCAAGGGGCAACTAAGCCCACGCAGCACAGCTAAAGAAGCCTGCTTACCGCAATGAATATCCCACGTGCTGCAATGAAGACCTGATGCAGTCAAATAAATAAATATTTTAAATAACTAAGTAAAATGGAGCCGCTGCCACTGTCTCTTTTGGCAGCTGCTTCAGGAGGAGTAAATGCTGTAGTGTCTCTGGTGAGTAAGTAAGTGCCTGGCTCCCAGGACAACACACTGTCCTTCCCCCATCTCCCAACCCCACTGCTCGTGGTTTTGTTAGGGATGCAACACCTACTCCTCCAAGACACTTAGAGCGGAGCAAGTAGATGGTTATGTCTCTGAATGAACCATCCAGGAAATACAGGGCACCGCAGCAGAGGAGGAGATAAGATCCTAAAAGATAAGCAGACAGGCAGAGAGGATAAAGGGCATTCCAGACAAGGTAATAACATGCCCAAAGGCATCGGGTGTACCTGCCAATATCTGTACTCATCATAACTCCTTCCCTTCCAGCTGGCAGGAGACCCAACTCAAAACTGGCTTCAGCTACAAGGAAATGTCTGGGCTCGCATGACCGGCGGGCCGCGCTGGCTTCAGCTCCACAGCCAGCCTCCGTCATCTGATTCTGCTTCCCCCAGTGTTGCCTTCCTTCTCAGGAGCTTTTCTCTGTTAAGTGCCTGAGGGGGCCACTGCTAGCTCCAGACAGAGGCTCAACAAACCTAGGGGAGTGTGTTCCTCCTGGCAGCTTCAGTGCTAGTCCTAGCACTTGCTCTCCTCAGCTTGGCCCGTCTGTCGCCACGCCCCAAACCAAGCACTGTGCATCCAAGCGGGTATCCACAAACTTTTCTCTGTAAAGGGCCAGCTGGCAAAAAAGCCTTTGCAGACAGGTTCTCTAGGACAGGAGTTCCCAACCTCTGGGATTTAATCCCTGATGATCTGGGGTGGGGCTGATGGGTGGAGCTTATTATTTCTGATAATAATAGAAATAAAGTACACAATAAATGCAATTCGTCTGAATCATCCCCAAACCACTCCCTCCTCTTTGGTCCATGGGAAAATCGTCTTCCATGGCTGGGGACCACACCTCGATGGCATCTTCTTCCTTGATACTTTTTTACAACCTTTTCACATGTAAGCACTATTCTTAGCTCAGGAGCCCCTCAAAATAGGACAAGGGTTAGTTTGCCCTGATCTACATTTTCACAGGCAGGCCTGGAGGCAGGTGTCAGGTCAGCTCACCAAACTATATGGAGAGGGAACTGGGGTGGTTTCCCCTCAAAGGAAGCGCTGCATTTCCGTTACCAGGAAAAGAGATGNCCCCTCAAAATAGGACAGGGGTTAGTTTGCCCTGATCTACATTTTCACAGGCAGGCCTGGAGGCAGGTGTCAGGTCAGCTCACCAAACTATATGGAGAGGGAACTGGGGTGGTTTCCCCTCAAAGGAAGCGCTGCATTTCCGTTACCAGGAAAAGAGATGCGGGGTGGAGAGGGGCCAAGTCGACAGGCTGTGTCTGTGACAGGTGACAAGGTGGCTTGGCTGTCTAGGGAAGGGATGTGTGAGGAGGTTGCGGTGGCCAAGGCCACATGTACGAAGGGCCTTGACTTGTCAACCCGGGGATCCCAGCCTTAAGAGATCAAGAGGGGAGGCCTTGGAGGGTTTCTGAATGGGTGAGTAATGCACTGAAATCAGTGTTTTAGGAATATTCATCTCGTGGCAGCGTGCAGGAGAAATTGGAAAGGAGAGAGCCTGACAATGAAATTGTGTTTCTGAAAGTCCCAGGACGAGAAAATGTACCTCTTCCATCAACCCCAAACTGTTTGACATGCCGTGGTTCATGGGCAACTCGAGGCACATAAATATGTGCTTTAAAGTTTAAGAGTAAGAAGTGAGATGAATGGAACCTCTGATGAGGCTCCCTCCTTGTTCAGAANTTGTGTTTCTGAAAGTCCCAGGACGAGAAAATGTACCTCTTCCATCAACCCCAAACTGTTTGACATGCCGTGGTTCATGGGCAACTCGAGGCACATAAATATGTGCTTTAAAGTTTAAGAGTAAGAAGTGAGATGAATGGAACCTCTGATGAGGCTCCCTCCTTGTTCAGAAGCAGGGGGAGTGATTTTCCAAAAGCGGCTCTGGCTGCAATGAGCAAGGCAGGGCTCCTCTCCCTTTGTGTGACTCACCCCAGCCTCTGTGTCCGCCTTGATTGGAAGCAGAGTTGCCCGTGTTGCCTTGCCTCCAGAGTAAGGAAGAGAGGCCAAATTTCAGAAAATAACTGAGTGATGGCTGCCTCTATGGAAGCGCTGACTGCTTTATAAATGGCCTTCCTCTCCCCACCCCCCACCCCCCTCTCGACAGAAGTTTGGAGGTGGCAGTGGCTTTCCAAATTATGCTTGAAAAGCAGCCTGATTTCCCTGAGGAATCCTCTCCGAGATGAGGAGCTGTTCTCCCTTTTTTTCCGACACTTTCACCCAGCGTACAAAGGCTGTCTGCCAAGGGCTCGGAGAGAGCAGTGCCCACCTCCCTTCAGAGCCATCAGCACCAGCCGTTTATGGAAATCTCTCTGGGCTGCCCGCCTGTGCAGCAGGAAAGGGTTAAAAAGCGCTGATGACTGGCTGCCTCCAACACCCCCTTCCGTTTTCCCCCCTTGGGTAATTCGACATTCTTTTCGCACAACGGCTCCCAAGTCTCAACCTGCTCTCAGTCAGTACCCTCACGTCCTCAGCTTCCTCCCACACAGGCGGCTCTGAGGTAAGGAGGCACCTTCCGGAATCTCTGAGGCCGTTTCCAAGGGAAAAGATGGCAGGGGGCGGGGGAGGTGGAGCAGGGAGAGGTAATGGAGATGAGTCAGAAGTTTCTTCAAGAAATAAAACACGGGAATTCCCTGGTGGTCNCCCCACCCCCTCACCAGAAGTTCTAGTGAGCTATACTGAACAATGGTACATCAAATGTCATGAAATGTTGACTATTTCCTAAAAGTAAATGCAGAATTAAAAAGAAAGCAGAAAGAGGGGTTGAGGAGCGAGGGAGGGAGGGAGGGATTGGTTAAATGAACTATGGTCCATCCGTATAACAAAATGAATGAAGCAACAATGGGTATCAGAATTTTAAATGCACATTTTAAATGCACTCTTTGACTCAGCAATCCTGCTTTTAGGGATTTCGTTGTCCATATGCAAGATGGTGGCTTCCCTGGTAGCTCAGCTGGTAAAGAATCTGCCTGCAATGCAGGAGACCCCAGTTCAGTTCCTGAGTTGGGAAAATCCCCTGGAGAAGGAATTGGCTACCCACTTTAGTATTCATGGGCTTCCCTGGTGGCTCATATGGTAAAGAATCCATCTGCAATGGGGGAGACCTGGGTTTAACCCCTGAGTTGGGAAGATCCCCTGGAGGAGGGCATGGCAACCCACTCCAGTATTCTTGCCAGGAGAATCCCCAAGGACAGAGGAGCCTGGAAGACTACAGCCCATGGGGTCACAAAGAGTCAGACATGACTGAGCAACTAAGCACAGCACAGCATGCAAAGATGGTGAACACAGTGTGCGCTGAAGCCATGTTTGCATTAATAAAAGTTTGGAAATGACCTCAAGGTCCATCTAGAGGGTCTTGGCTAAATAAGTGTCATACTATCGTGCCAAACAGACTTAAAAAAGAGCTAATTCTCTGTGTACATCACCAAGATTTATTATTAAAGAAAAAGGCAAGTAGAGCAATGCTAGTATTTATGGGGGACAGAGATACTTTATGTGCGGAATTCCTCTTAAAGAATACCCAAGTGGCAGCCTTCTAGGAAGAATAGCAGGATCAGTGATGAGAAATCTTTTCACATTGTACCCTTCATATCTTCACGTTTTAAAGCCATATACATAATCATATGTGTAACTCCTTCACTCACTCAAAAAATTATTATTAAAATATAAGTCATTTGTGAGTCTCTTATTTTACTCACATTTTGGTGATAGGGGTATAACATCATCTGGGCTTCCTCTCATGTGCTTTGCATTTCTCCAGGGCAACCAGGCTTGGGAAGAGGAAGTATTGCTTAAGCCAAATAAGGAAAGAGATCTTGGCAAAGATCCCTTCACAGGACGGGTTGTATACTGTACAGGCAACCACCACACAGCTCCCGTGTGCATGGAGAAAGATCATCCCCTCATCAGTCCCCTAGCTCCTCTGAGCCCCTCAGAGCCTTAAAAGAAGAAAGTGGAGGCTCAGAGGCTTTTCTGGCTGCCTTAGTGCTCTTGGGCATTGCACATTGCCCTCTGCCCTAGCCTCTACTGTGGCTCTGTCAGGCTGGCAGCCTTGTCCCTATGGAGAGATGGAGTTCCTGGCTGCATCTTCAGCACCTTGGACAGGGCTGTGGCATGTACCTTCCTCTCACTGATTGGATGACAGCCACCTAGGGATGGGCCCAAAGGCACCAAATAGAGGGCAATGATAGAATTCAAACTGGAGGCAGCCGACATCCCATGATGAATTATGTGATCAGTTACACCAGGTTACGCCACAGGATTCAGAACGTGCAGGTTGGAAACTTTAGTTCCGTCCAACAAGCATTTTTCGAGGCTTTTTATGTGCCAGACCCCAAGACAAAAAGGCATAAATTCTGTCTCCTAAGAGCCAAGCCCAGAGGAGAGCTAAACAAGACAGTCATCATGAGGAAGCAGCGATAAAGTCTGGATTGGAAGAAGGTTGGGATCAGCAGTTAAGAGTGTGGCCTCTGGACGTACAGCCTGGGTTTGACTTCTGACCCTGCTGCCTTGACAAGTCTCCTCATTGCTCCAAGCTTCAACAGAATGAGCATAAAAATTATACCTCCCTGAGAGCATGGTGAGAATTAGAGCCTGGTGAGAATAAAGTGCTCAGCTCAGGGCCTGGACCCTGGGCAGCGCTCTGTAGGAGCTGGTTGTCAGGCGATGATGATACCTTAGAGGTATAAGTGCCAGCTCAGAACGTGAACTGAAAGGAAACTAGGAGGCTTCGTGGAAGAGAGGCCATCCAAGCTGGCTTTGCAGTATTTGCCCCTCACACACAAAGGGAGGGGACCCTCTGGGAAGAGGGAAGGAGGTGGGGACAGTAAACAGTAAGGCTGGGGATGTTCCTGGTGGTTCAGTTCAGTTCAGTTGCTCAGTCGTGTCCAACTCTTTGCGACCCCATGGACTGCAGCACGCCAAGTTTCCCTGTCTACCACCAGCTCCCGGAGCTTGCTCAAACTCATGTCCGTTGAGTCGGTGATGCCATCCAACCATCTCATCCTCTGTCATCCCCTTCTCCTCCTGCCTTCAGTCTTTCCCAGCATCATGGTCTTTTCTAATGAGTCAGTTCTTCACATCAGGTGGCCAAAGTATCGGAGTCCAGCTTCAGCATCAGTCCTTCCAATGAACACCCAGGATTGATTTTCTTTACAATTGACTGTTTTGATCTCCTTGCTCTCCAAGGGACTCTCAAGAGTCTTCTCCAATACCATGGTTCAAAAGCATCAATTCTTCAGGGCTCAACCTTCTTTATGGTCCACCTCTCACATCCATACATGACTGCTGGAAAAACCATAGCTGCCTGGTGGTACAGTGGATAGGAATCTGCCTGCCAATGCAGGAGACACGGGTTCAATCCCTGGTCCAGGAAGATTCCACATACTGCAGAGTAACTAAGCCTGCGTGCTACAACTGCTGAGCTCACACTCTAGAACCCAAGGCCTCAAATACTAAACCCACGTGTCACAGTGAAGCCCCTCACACTAGAGCCCATCCTTTGCAACAAGCCACTGCAATGAGAAGCCCACGCACCCCAAAAAAGAGTAGCCTCCTCTTGCCAGAATAGAGAAAAACCTGTGCAGCAATGAAGACCCAGTGCAGCCAGAAATATAAATAATAAATAAACATTACAAGCACAAAATGAGTAGATATTATTTTTTTTAAAAAGCATTATGCTGAGGGGTGGGAGGGGGGTTCAAGGGGAAGGGGATATATGTATACCTATAGCCAATTCATGTTGATGTATGCCAAAAAAATTCACAATATTGTAGTTATCCTCTAATTAAAATTTTATTCTGTAAAGCAATTATCCTTTAATTAAAAATAAGTACATTTTTCAAAAAAGAGAAAAAAAAATTTTACAGCATTGTGGTACAATCCTTAAGAAATAAGTCTGAACAAAAGGATGAAACTTCAGGAAGAGAGACCAGTCTATTCCACACCCAATGGCAGACACAACTCTACTTCCAGTGGGTGCTCAGTGTGTGCCTGAGGAATGATTGGTACCATTGCCCCGGGGAAGTTGTTCTCTGTGACTTTTCTGCAGGATTGGATGGAAAACTGAGTTCACCCCAAGTCCCCCCCTCCACCGTCCCTGAGGCCTCTCGTGTGGACAGAACTGTCCTCCATGTGGTGAAGTGCATGGGATCTGAAGGCAGCCTGCCTCTGCCATTTATGCACTTTCCAGCCATGACCACATGACAAGTCAGTTTCCTCATCTGTAAAATGGGAGTAATAATAGCAGCTCATCTTGTCGAATCTTTGTGAAGACACAAAAATTTGATGTAGGCAAAGTTCCCCGACCAGGGATTGAACTTGTGCACCCTGCACTGGAAGACAGTCTTAAGCCCTGAGCTGCAAGGCAAGTCCCAGGAGCCTGGTTGTTAATAAGAACGAAAGAGTTCAGGACACTGGGGCTGCCATTCTCAAACAGACCCTCTATCCACCATCAAGGAAGAGAACACCAGGGTGTGAGCTGATACTCCTGGCTACACAGCTTCTCTCTAATCTTCACAACAGCCCTGAGACTGAACGTTGTTCCCATTGTACAGGGGCAGAAACTGAGCTCAGAGGGCTGAAGAAGCAGATTCCCAGGTCCCACTGCAAAGCGGGGCTCTCCCAGGGCAATTCCAGCTTGTGAGTCCCTGCTTTCCTGACTTTGGGGAAGACTGCACAAAGTAGCGGGGGCAGGGTGTGGGGGAGCCCGAGAATTTACACTCCAGTGTGGGAGGCCAGACTTTTCTGAGAAACGTTTTCATTTACTAATGGATTTAATGAGTGTAGAACTTCCTGTTTTAAACAAACAAGTGATTAGCATTGACTACAGAAGTGAAAAGGAATCCTAATGAATTGCTAATTAGCCTCCTCCTCTTTAACTGGTAAATTCTCTCTGGCTATTGGAAGTTCTAGTCAATGGGACTGGAATTCGCTCATTTTTCATTCATTCACCTCACACCTCTTTCTTGAGGACCGACTCTGTGTCTCTGTGAACAAGAACAAGCAAGATCCTTCCTTACAGTCTGATTGCAAGACAGTCTATGAGGAAGACATCAACTAACCTCACAAATATATAATGACACACTTACAGGACAGGGATCTGGGCTGGTGTGCAATAGGAGGGCTAGTACTTGTCCTGGGGTGGGGGTGTCCCTCAGAGCAGGCTACCTAGAGGAAGGGATGTTTGAGCCAAGATCGAAAGAATAAGTAAGACTTGACTACATGAAAGGGGACAGGAGAGACTAGCAGAAGGCTTCAGATATCTCTAGGACAGCACGTGCAAAGGTCCTGGGGTGAGAGAGAACAGAGTCTGAGGAAAAGGAAGAGGCCAGCAGGAGGGGTGTGCAAGGAGTGCGTGCGTGAGAGAGAGAGAGAGATGAGGCTGGGGTTAAGGATGTTGGTTCTCTCCTCTGCAGCAGACAGGGCCCAGTGTCCAGCCCGCATCCGTCAAGTCTCACCACCTTGGTGTGCTCCCACTCACTTCCTGCCACCCCATGTATGCACCTCTTCTCCTGAAGACTTTCCATAAATAAGGAGGGCCGCCTTAGCAGACCCGAAGTCTTGGCATATTAACAGCTTGGGAGCAGCCTTCAGCCAACGACTGTCGGAAGTTAATGTATAAAAGCCACAGGTCCCCCAGCCCTAAGGATGACTTTGAGGTGCACGCTCTACACTGGCTCCCAGAACTCCCTGGTAGGACAGAGCCCCACTCGCTCACAGTGGCTGCTTGCCTGACCACTCACACTTTCCCTGTCTCACTTTTCCACTCCCCTTCTGGTACTTTCTGGAATCACCTCCCCCAGTAAACTACTTACCCTTAAGCCTCTGTCCCAGGGGCTTCCCTGGTGGTCCAGTGGTTGAGAGTCTGCCTAGCAACGCCGAGGACTTGGGTTCAATCCCTGGTCGGGGAACTCAGATCCCATATCCCATGCCACAGCTACTGAACCTGAGCTCTCTGGAGCGTGCGCTGCAACGGAGGATCCTACAGGACACAACAAAGATCTCAAGTACCGCAACTAAGACCAGATGCAGCCAAGTAAATAGGTAAATAAACTTTAAAAAGTAAATATTAAATAAACCCTTTCTTTGTCCCAGTATCTGCTTCTGGAGGAACCCCGTACTACAACATCCCTTAAGCAAGACACAGATAGTTTTCCAGCCGCCTCTGCATCCTTGCCTGGACGCCTTCCTCTCTCCCGTTGACTTCCCCCACAGAGAGTGGGGCCCCTGGACTGTGGTGGCCCAGCTGGGGTCTGCCTGGCACAGTGGGCATCAGGGCCATCACCGGCCTCTTTCTCAGTACTCTGCCTCTGTAATTCAGCCTAAGCTGCCTCTCCTCCGGGGCGGCAAGTCCAACAGAACTCTCCTGAGTGATGGAAGTGTCTGGTGTCTTCTCTAGCCGCCAGTCACAGGTGTCCGGAGAGCACTTGCACTGTGGTTGGTACACCCGGGGGACTTAATATCTTATTAGTTTAGATGCAAATAAGTACATGTGAAAGGAACGAATCTGAGTCGGTTGTAGTGAGGTGGGTGAACCTAGAACCTGTTATACAGAGTGAAGTAAGTCAGAAAGAAAGAAACAAATACCGCATATTACTGCATATATACGGAATCTAGAAAATGGTACGCAGGAACCTATTTGCAGGCAGGGACAGAGACACGGATGTAGAGAATGGACTTGTGGACACGGTGGGGGCAGGAGACAGGGCCGCGAATTGAGAGAGTGGCTTTGACATATATTCACCATGATGTACGAAATAGACAGCTAGTGGGAAGCTGCTGCATGACACCAGGAGCTCTGTGACGACCTAGAGGGGTGGGATCATGGGTGGGTGGTGGGAGGGAGGCTCAAAAGGGCTGGGGATGTATGTATACATATAGCTGATTCACATTGTTGTACAGCAGAAATGAACACAGCAAGGTAAAGCAATTAAAAATAAATAAAATATTATGAAAAAATATGTGTGGCTAATGGCTATTATATTGGACACTCAGCTCTGGGATATGCCCTGCTGTCTGTAGGCTGCTGTTTCCAAGTCTGATGGATTGTGGGAAGGGAAGCCAAGTGGACCCAGCTCTCTGTGCCCAGTTCAGCCAGTGGGCCATCAGAGCTTCCTCAAGTGGGCCACCAGAAGGCAGCCACTCAGGTCCCAGGGTGGTCAACAGTGTGGGTCTGTCTACAGATGCCATTATTAACTCCTCCTTCTCTGAATGCGCCATCGTTCAACTGCTCCCCACCCCACTCTGATCCCCTGTAGCTGGAGCAGAGAACCTTGAGCGAGAAGCTGCCGTGGCTGGTCTGGTGGCAGGGGGTGGGAGTTTGGAGGTGCTGAGTGACACACTTCCTTACCCACCAGCCTGGCTTCCTTTTGTGCAGTGAATTAAAAAATTCTCCCTGATTTTGAGGAATAATTATAGTTTTCTACCAAGATAGTATGTTAAACTCAAAGCGCCTAGAGTTCAGGACAGAAGCAGGCTCAGAGTAGGGCCTGCTAGAAGTCATCAATAATTAACCTCCCCTTCTTCTAAATAAAAGAACCCTGCTATTTATCTAGGCACACAGCTGGGCAGAATAAAGCTCACCCTTTCTCATCTCCTTTGAGCCAGATGTGGCCATGTGACTAGGTTCTGGCCCATGATAGAGAAGCAGAAATGATCTTCAGCTTCAAGCAGGCATCCTCAAAGAGAGGCTGTGTGCCCCTCTCTCCCTTTCCCTCCTTCCTCCTGGCTGAAATGCAGACCCAGTGTTGGGAGGTGAAGTGGCCATCTTGGGCTGTGAAGAGATATCTGGCAAAAGGGACGGTAGGTCCCGTCGTAATTAGAAATGCCAACTAGTTCAAAAAAAGGGTCTTATGATATTTAGGGAAGGAGAAAACAGGGCTCCCAAAAAGTTCCTTTGTTTAAATGAGATACAGTCCAAACTTTGACCTAACCCTTAAAAGCTGTCAATGCCTGTCAGGGACAGATCTTTGTTCATGGATTCGTTTATTGAGTGCATGCCATGAACCTCGAGACCTGTGCAAGGCACTGGGGACCCAGCAGGGCACTGAAAGTCTGGGCCCTCACAGAGCCTTCATTACCATTCCTGGCAGTTTATAGCTCAGGGTGCAGTCTAAAGTGTTTTTACAGCCACCTACAGTGAAGACGACATTGAGTTCACGCTTTAAAAATAACCTGCTCCTCAACCAGAAGGCTCATATACTGTAGATGGGAATGCAAAATGGTGTAGCTACTTTGAAAAACAGTTTGGAAGTTTCCAGACATACACTTACTTTGCTGCCCAAAAGAAGTGAAAACGTGTCCACACAAAGATTTGTGTATGAATATTCATGGAAGATTTATATATAATGGCCCCAACCAGAAACAACCCAAATGTCCATCAATAGGAGAATGGATAAGCAAAGGGTGATCTATCCATACAACAGAATACTGCTCAACAGTAGAAACAAATGAAGCAGTAGTATACATAACCTGGATAAATCTCAGAATCACTATGCTTAGTGGGACTAGCCAACCACAAAAGAGAATATATTGTCTGATTCAATTTATACGAAATTCTAGGAAAGGGAAAACCAACGTATAGAACGTAGATCACTGGTTACCTGGGGCTGCAGTTTGGAGAAGGGGATTGATAGCAAAGGGGTACAAAGGAAGTTTGGGGGTTCCTGAAATGATTCTTGATTATATACTGTATATGTTTATCATATAATGGTAACTTTATGACTGTATGAAGTTAAACACTTTAAATGGATGCTTATTAATATATTAGCCATTAATATATCTAATAATATATCTATTAATTAATCTATTAATATATTAGTCATATATACCTCAATAAAACAGACATAAGAAATATTTTTAAATGCTTATTTATTTTACTTACTGTTGGTGTGCTGGGTCTTGGTTGCTATGCATAGACTTTCTCTAGTTGCAACAACTCTCTAGTTGCAGCGTGTGGTCTTCCCATCGCAGTGGCTTCTCTTGTTGTGGAGCACACGCTTTGGAATATGCACGCATCAGTAATTGTGGCATGTGGGTTCAGTAGTTGTGCGTGGGCTGAGTTGCCTCACCTTGCCTCACTAATCCATAAATTAGTGAGGAAAGATAACCTGTTTATATACTGCACCAACAGATAAATTATATTTTTAAATAAATAAAGTTACATAACCACACTCACAAAGATAAGGGAATAGACCTGCCAAGCCCTGGATCTGGAAACAGGCAGAAGTGACCAGGAATTCAGGACCAAAAGGATTCTTCAAGAAGTAGAGATAGCATATCAGACTCTTGCTTGAATCCATATCTTAGGTAATGAGGGGAACAGCTGGCCTGGCAATCAGAAACTGAGCCCTGCCACCTTGACTCATTAACTGTATCTGTGACATCTCTGAAAGCACTAAAATCTGGGAATCCTAAGCTCCAGGAGGAAGCACAGTTTGCGACTAGAATCCTGGGGATTTAGACAAGTGCAGAGAGAGAAAATGAACATAAAGATTCCTCTTCAAAACAAGCTCGCAAACCAAAATTCTAAAGCACTTGAAGTAAACCAAGTCGACAAACTCACCTCTTAAGAGATGAATTTGCTCATGAGAAGTGCCAATAATAAAGCAATCTGAAAAATCCATTAAAGGTTTAGGATCCTAACAAAGGTAAGTGTTAGTTGCTCAGTCATGTCCAACTCTTTGTGACCCCATGGATTGTACCTTGCCAGGCTCCTCTGTTTGTGGAATTCTCCAGGCCTGAATACTGAAATGGGTTGCCATTTCCTTCTCCAGGAGATCTTCTCAACCCAGGAATCCAACCCAGGTCTCCTGTATTGCAGGCAGATTCTTTACTGAGCCACTGGGGGAGCCCCCAACAAAGGTAAAGGAATGAATAACTTGTAAAAAGAAAAAAAGAAAAAAGAGTTATGAAACAAACAAACAATTGCTAATATGAAAAAGAAACAATCAGAAATCCTAAAAATGAAAAGAATCATTATTGAAGTGAATTCAGGTGGGATACATTCTAACTAACACACAGTTGAAGAGACAATTAGTATATGGAAAAATGCGTGCATGTGTGCTCAGTTGTGTCCAGCTCTTATGATCCCATGGACTGTAGCCCACCAGGCTCCTCTGTTCTTAGAATTCTCCAGGCAAGAATACTGAAGTGGGTTGCCATTTCCTTTTCTAGGAGGTATTCCCGACCCAGGGATCAAACCCAAGTCTCCTACATTACAGGCAGTTTCTTTACTGTTTGAGCCACTGGGGAAGCCCCTAACAAGGGTAAAGGAATGAATAACATGTAAAAAACATGTTACAAAACAAAGACAAACAATTAACTGCTAATGTGAAAAAGAAACATTAGAAATCCTAAAAATGAAAAGTATCATTATTGAAGTGAATTCAAATGGGATACATTCTAACTAACACACAGTTGAAGAGACAATTAGTATGTCAAAAGATGCGTGCATGTGTGCTCAGTTGCGTCCAGCTCTCTCAACCCCATAGACTGTAGCCCACCAGGCTTCTCTCTCCGTGGATTTTTCCAGGCAAGAATACTGGAGAGGGTTGCCATTTCCAACTCCAGGGGGTCTCCCTGACCCAGAAACCAAACCCTCATTTCCCGTACTGCAGGCAGATTCTTTACCACTGAGCCACCTGGGAAGCCCTAGGTTTGAAAGATATTCCTGAGTAATTCACCCAGAAAGCAGCACAGAGAGATAAAGAAGTGGAAAATTGAAAAGAATATTTAAGACATAGTGAGCATATAGAAAGAGTCCAACATATGTGCAATAGAAATTCTAGAAAGATAGAATAAAAGGTATTATGGAGATACAATATTTAAGAGATGGTGACTGAGAATATTTCAGAATAATAATAAAAAAAAGTCCTCAGATGAAAAACACTTACCGTGTGCTAAATAGAATGGCTAAAAATCTCAGGAATTCCCTGGTGGTCCAGTGGGTTAGCGCTGGATGCTTACACTGCAGGACCCTGGATTCGGTCCCTCGTCAAAGAGCTAAGGTCCTGCAAGCTTCGCAGTGTGACTCCCCTCCTTGCCCTCAAAGAAATCTCAACCAGAAGCATTGTAATGGTAGAGGAGAATGTCAAAGACAAAGAGAAAGATCTTAAGATTTAAGAGAATAAAGACAAATTGCCTACAAAGGAAACCCAGTTGAGCTAGCAGCAGATTTCTCATCAATACCAACAGATGACAGAAACAGAGAAATAATATCCAGATCATGCAGAGGGTAAAACTGGATCAGCCTACCTCGACACACAGCCAGATGAACACTGAAAAAGGAAATCAAATTACAAATCTTTTCGTAGATTAAGAGAGTTTACCACCTGCACGGTTACCACTTGCACCGCCTGAGTATTAAACATGTACTTCAGCAAAAGGGAAAGCGAAGGAAGGAAAATATTAAGTCCGGAAATTGGCCAGATGTATTGGTGAATCTAAATCATTTCTGATAATATAATTAATTTCTGGAATAAACAGTGGAACTAAAATTCTAATGAGGATAATGCAATGGGGCATAATTCAGCTTATAGTCAGATGGTGTTAGAGGGGTTGTCTTGTCAAGCGGAAAATAAAGATACTGAAAAACTTTCTATTAATGCTGTTAGGAAAATGTATACTTAAGTATGTTAAAAAAAATAAATCAGGGATTTCCTTGGTGGCCCAGTGGTTGAAAATTCACCTCCCAATGCAGGGGACGTCGGTTCAATTCCTGCTCAGGGAACTAAGATCCCACATGCTGTGGGGCAACTAAACCCTCACACCACAAGTAGAGAAGCCCTCACACCACCACAAAAGATCTGCATGTGTCAAGGAAGATCCCACGTGCTGCAACTAAGACCTGACCCAGCCAAAACACAAATATAAATAAATATTTTTTAAAAAGAAAAAAATATTGAAATAGTAAAAGAAATGTGATACACAGCTTTCAAATCAGTGAGGAGGATAAAGGAGGGGGTGCTAAAGAATGCTATCCATCAAAATTCAAAAAAGAAGAAAAACATTAAAGTTTGTCTTTACACCCTAGGTGCTCCCCTCCCCCAAAAGTGTCATGTTAATAGAAAACACACACAAGAATACACTGAAAATAAGATGGTAGAAAATAAGTCTAAATAAGTCAGTAATCACAATAAATGTAAGTAGATTAAACTTACCTATTAAAGACAGAGACTATGAGATTTTTTAAAAGAATCAAAATCCAGCATCAGCTTTGTATAAGAGATATACCTAAGACAATGACACAGAAATATCCCAAAAGAAACAGATATCACAGGCAAATAGTAACCAAAGAAAACTCATCTAAGAATGCTAATATCAGCAAAATAGAATATAATGCAAAAAAGGACCACTAGGGATAAACTGAGTCATGATATTTATGATCGAATGAAGAATCCCATCAAGAAAGTGAAAACTCATGAATTTTTCCTAGCATTTCAAGGGAGTCCTTTTGCCACTACACTTACTCAAGGATTCGTTGTTCATTAAACTAAATCTGCACGCAGGCCTAAGTCCCTTAACGTAAAAAAGGGTGAGGCATGAGGACAAAGGGAGATTGAAAAATAAGGTTGCTTACTAAATTATTAAGTATACAGCTCTGGGCTAAATCAACATAACTGCAAGTAGAACAATAAAGGCCCAGCACATCTTAAATCACTTGTGGTACATTTGCATATTAAATTGGAACATTTATGTAGCTGTAGCCTAGAAAATGGCCTTTATTTAAACGTGCCCACAGTTAACACTTTCAGAAGCAAAACTCATATGCCTCCAAATGCAACTCAGCAAACCTCCTTCTCTTTGTGAGAAGTGAGGGCGGTCAAAAGGCAGAGTTGTAGGTGAAGGAGATACTGGAGGCTCAGGAAACCTGGGGCATTTGACAAAAATCACATTTGATGACCATGTAGACAAGAAAGAGAAATGAGCGAGGTGAGGCACAATTAGGTAAATTTGTCTTGGGTCCCACAGGGCAGCTGATTAATTGATGCTGTTAAGCAGGAGGAGAGTTCTTAATTGTAGAGTTCTATAACCCAGCCTCAAATACTAGGTCCCTCATTTATTTACCAGCTAGGTGATTTCAGGAATTGTTTTTCTTTGTTTCTCTGAGCATCAGTTGCTCCAAAAGAAATTGTGGCCTGTTTGAAGGGTTGTCGTGAGGATTAAATAACTCCTTAAAGCATTTGACATACAATAGGCATTCGACAAAGAATAGGGAGAGAGTTTAGGAGCCAGATAGTAAAATAATTTGCCTGCAATACAGGAGACCCAGGTTCGATCCCTGGGTTGGGAAGATCCTCTGGAGGAAGAAATGGCAATCCACTCCAATATTCTTGCCTGGAGAATCCCATGGACAGAGGATCCTGGCAGGCTACAGTTCATGGGGTTGCAAAGAGTCAGACACAGCTGAGCAACTAACACTTTCACTTTAGGAGTCAGACAAACGATACAAGTTTCAGAGTTTGGGTGACACAGAGTTCAACAGTATGAAAAAGCAGTGTGTAATTTGGGCTGCAATAATAGGAGTGTGCTACTGGTACTGAGGAAGATAATAGCTGTGCTCTGTTAGCACTAACCACATCCCACCTTGAGTAGCAGCTTCACGTTTGAAAGCCATGTTTTTACAGCAAACTAGATCAGTGGTTCTCAAACTGTAGTCCCCAAGTCCAGCAGCATCAGCATCATCTGGGAATTTTTTAGAAAATGCCAGTTATTGGAATCCACTCTAGCCCTACTGAATCTGAAACTCTGGGGGTGGAACCTAGGAATGTATGTTTTAGTAAGCTAATGTTTCCTGATGGCTCAGATGGTACAAGAATCTGCCTGCAATGCAGGAGACCCGGGTTCATTTCCTAGGTTGGGAAGATATCCTGGAGAAGCAAATGGCTACCCACTCTAGTATTCTTGCCTGGAGAATTCCATGGACAGAGCAGTCTGGTGGGTTATGGGGTAGCAAATAGTTGGACTTGACTGAGCGACTAACAAACCTTAGCATGATTCCAACACATGCCAAAGTTAGAACCAATAATCTGGATAGACATACCTATTAGTGGTATTTAAAGATCTCAAAACTACACACACGAGTTCCATTGAAGGACTTGAAGATGTTCAGCCTTGAGGAAAGAAGATCTGACCAATCTAAAAATAGGGATCAGATGGAATATCTGATCCTCCATGTTACTTCAGTGATGGTTAGGACCAAGTGTGGGAAACGTGGCGGAACAAAGAGAGCATGTAGATTAGAGAACGTGCCCTTATCTGCAAGTAAAGCACAACTAACTGACGCAACAGCCTGAACCAGGAGGGATGTATTGATTGGTAACAGGAGTCTAGAGGTAGAGAGGTTCCTATCTGGCTAATCCACTGGATCAAAGACCCAGTCTTCTCCCATCAGTCTTTTGCATGTCAGATCTATCAGTNTATCTGCAAGTAAAGCACAACTAACTGACGCAACAGCCTGAACCAGGAGGGATGTATTGATTGGTAACAGGAGTCTAGAGGTAGAGAGGTTCCTATCTGGCTAATCCACTGGATCAAAGACCCAGTCTTCTCCCATCAGTCTTTTGCATGTCAAGTCTATCAGCTGCTCTCCACATGGCTGCCCAGTGGTGAGAGAAGTTCCCAGCTTACATGCTCAGATGCTAAGTAGCAGAGAAAGAAAGTGTGACTTCCTCCTGACTCCTCTTAAGAAACCTTTCTGCAGAGGGACTTCCCTCTCCCTCCAACAGGTGGCCGCTTGCCTCTCATTGTGAATGTGACATACCAGGTCACATGACCCTTCCTAAACTAGTCTCCAGCTCAGATAATGGAACTGCCAGCATTGGCGTAGGCCAGAGTTAATCCATGTCTTCTGTGCCCCTTTGGTGACACCTAGGGACCCCTTTCCAGAATACTCTACTTAACCTCATAGAATAAAAATGACAGGATTACAAAAGAAATCAATTGTATTGCAATACAGTTTTCAAAATTATATTTTTAAAGTGATTTAAGAATAAAACTGTTTCTTTACTAGTGCACTAAATAACAAAATATAGCAGCAAATCTAATAACAACCATAATTTTTAAGTAGCAATGAAGGTAAACAATTTTCTGAGGTACGTAATAACTGTTTTGTGATACGAAAATATTTGTGATTTCCATTGGTAACAAAGTCACAAGTTACTGCTACTGATACTGTGGTTTGTTGCTTACATTCATAATAGAAGGAAATGCTAAATATCAGTTGGAGTTTAATGCAAAGAAAGATATAGTTTTTTTTCTTTTTTCCCGGTGCAAGAGTGTGAATCTCAAGCATTCCATCCACAGACCCTTGACAGGTGAGGTCTGTGGACTCCACATTAAGAGCCTGTAACTCGAATTAAGTAAGATTTGCATTCTGAGTCAAGCTGTTGTTGTTGTTCAGTTGCTTAGTCCTGTCCAACTCTTTGTGACCCCCATGGACTGCAGCACACCAGGCTTTCCTGTCCTTCACTATCTTCCGGAATTTGCTCAAAACTCATGTCCATTGAGTCGATGAAGCCATCCAACCAACCCATCCTCTGTCGCCCCTTTTCCTCCTGCCCTCATCCTTCCCAGCTTCAGGGTTTTTTTTCAATGAGTTGGCTCTTCGCATCAGGTGGCCAAAATATTAGAGCTTCAGCTTCAGCATCAGTCCTTCCAGTGAATATTCAGGGTTGATTTCCTTTAGCATTGATTGGTTTGATCTTATTGCTGTCCAAAGGACTCTCAAGAGTCTTCTTCAGCACCATAATTTGAAAGTATCAATTCTTCAGTACTCAGCTTTCTTTATGGTCCAACTCCCACATCCATACATGACTACTGGAAAACCGCAGCTTTGACTATATAGACCTTTGTCAGCAAAATGATGTCTCCACTTTTTACTGAGTCTGGGAATGGGCAAGTCTTTACTGAGACAAGTGGCTTCAAAGGAGTGTGAATATCTGCACTAAATCTGGAAGAGGGACTTCCCTGGTGGTCCAGGGGTTAAGAATCCGCCTTCCAGTGCAGGGGACGTGGGTTCAATCCCTGGTTGAGGAACTAAGATTCCACATGCTGCAGAACAACTAAACCCCACACTGCAACTACTGAGCCCAAGTGGCAACTAGAGAAGCTGCTGTGCCTCAATGACGGTCCGACACAGCCAAATAAATAGATGAATGGATGTTAAAACGAAAAATAAACTAAATTAGGACTAACAAACAAAGAAAAGAAGTGAGAGTGGGAAGAGGGTGGGAGAGTAAAGAAGAGGGGGAGGGAGTGTGAACACGACTCCAGGGTCTGCTCCATGTAGAGTCGGCAAGGGCTTCTTCCAGAAGTCTAGCACGGGAGGAAGACGTGTTGTCAGGGGGACTCAGCTATACTAGGATAGCTGTCAACCTTGACATCTTACATTCCCCTCATTTTATTTCCTTTTGTTTCTTGGTCAGTTTTCTTTAAATATTTGTATGTATTTCAAGGTACAGCTATTCAGCCCCCTGGAATATATCCCTTTTATCCCAATCCGTAGAAGTGACCTCAGCTCTCAGCTAAGTGGATGTCTTTTCAGACCACTTGCTATGCACATGTGATATCCCACCGGCTTACACAATTTTTTAATTTATTTTTGGCTGCACTGGGTCTTCACTGAGGCCCTCGGGCTTTGTCTGGTTGCAGTGTGCAGGCTTCTTATCTCGGCGGCTTCTCTTGCTGCAAAGCATCTAGGCCCATAGGCTTCAGTAGCTGCAGAGTGTGGGCTCAGCAGCTGTGGCGCATGGGCTTAGTCGCTCTGTGGGACGTGGAATATTTTCGGGCGAGGCACAGAACCTACGTTCTCTGCACTGGCAGGTGGAAAAATCCGTTAGTTTTTGAGTAGTCTTTATAAAAGCAGACAAAAGAAGGCCTCGACAAAATGAGAAGATGTTACCAGGGAGAGCAGTATTTTTTCATTATTATTTTTTAAAAGTTTTTTTGAGGTGGACCGTTCTTAAGCTCTTTGTTGAATTTGTTACAATATTGTTTCTGTTCTATGTTTTGGGTTTTGCGCAGAGAGGCACGTGGGATCTGGGATTTTAGCTCCTCCACCAGGGAGCCAACCCGCACCCTCTGAATTGGAAGGCGAAGCCCTAACCACTGGACCATCAGGGAAGTCTTGGTGGGGAGTGTTGAGATATTACAGGAAGATGTCACAAAATGTAAGTTCTGGCCATGTTAATCTATAAATTTTCCTGATCCAACCAAAATAATAATCAAATTCTTTTTGACTAGACAAGTTGATTCTAAAGTTCATGTGGAAAAGCAAAGAATCCACGGAAGTTCTAGAAACAAAAATTAAACAAAAAGGGAAGTGGGAAACAGGCTTAGAATATAACAAAATATGTTATAAAGCCATAATAATTGAAACAGTAAAGTATTGACCCGTTCGTCCCTCCCTGGAGGTGACTGAACCCCGGCACGCCGGTCCAATAAATCCTTTTGCTGTTTGCATCGAAAAAAAAAAAAAAAAGTATTGACCCATGAATGAGATCAGGGTAGAAAAGAAAGCTGTGAAACGGTCCATATATATGTGGGAGTTTGAAATATGACAATGACGCACTTCAAATTAGTGGAGGAACAATAGCGTTGAGACAAGTGATAGACACCTAGAGGGAAATAAGACGGGAAACTTACCTCATGCTTTGAAGCAATTTGAATTCCCGAAGGGTAAAATTTACATTTGTAGACATGAAATGATACAGAAATGACAAAATAATGCTTCATAGATATAAAGATTAATAGACTAACCTTACTAATAGGTTGATAAAGATTAACAAATATAAGGCACTTAGCAAATTTTTAAAAAATTTAGTTGGGAGAAAACAACAGTGAGAACAAAGCCACAAGATAAATAAATAAAGACTGAGAAAAATATTTGCCAATCACCGCACAAAGAACTCCTACAAATCAATAGTATGATCAAAAAAAAAAAAAAAAANAGGCACTTAGCAAATTTTTAAAAAATTTAGTTGGGAGAAAACAACAGTGAGAACAAAGCCACAAGATAAATAAATAAAGACTGAGAAAAATATTTGCCAATCACCGCACAAAGAACTCCTACAAATCAATAGTATAATAAAAAAAAAAAAAAAAAAAATAGAAAAATGGCCAAGGATTATGAGCTGTCAGTTCACAGAAAGAGAGTACAAATGGTCTTAAGCAAAAAGATGCTCAGTTTCACTCATAAGGAAAATGAAAATTTAAACCACCACGAGATCCTATTTTGGCCAACAGATTGATCAGGATCAAAATATTTGATAAAAGTGTCGATGACAATGGGGGAATCAGGAAATAGGGCCTTTCTCTCACATATACAGCTTGTTGTGGGTGTGTAAGTTGGCCCAGCTTCTGCGGAGATCAATTTTGCAATACTTACCAAAAATAAAAATGCAGAAACTCTTTGAATCAGCAATTCTAACTTCTAAATATTTATCCTACAGATATATTTGCATATGGATGCACAGATTTATACTCTGGGAAATTCACAATAAACATTGTTTATGATAGCACAAGATTGAAAGCAACCTCAATGTTCCACGCTAGGGGACTGACTACATAAATCATGGTTCATCCACATAATGTGCTATTCTACGGCCAATAAGAAACCCATGTGGAACCATCATGAAGGTAGATTATTAGGTGGAAAAAGCAAGATTCAAATCTGTGTATATCACACTATATCATTCAAGTATTTTAACACACACACATGCACACAGAATGTAAATGGAAGGAGAGTAAGAAATTCCTAATGGGGAGACTTCTTTGGTGGTTCAGTGGTTTAGAATCTGCCTTCCAAACCAGGGTACTCGGGTTCCGTCCCTGATCAGAGAACTAAGATCTCACATGCCTAGGGGCAACTGAGGCCATGTCCTGAAACTAGAGAAATCGGTGAATTGCAACAAAGAGCCCAAGCAATAAAAGATCTCACGTGCCACAACTGAGATCCAACTCAGTGAAATAAACAAATATTTTCTTAAAAAAGAGCTTCCTAATGGTAATTGTTTCCAGGAAGAATTGGGAAATGGATAAGTGGAAATAGAATGTAATTCTCTATAAATACTCTTGAATTTTTAACAATCATATTATTACTTATTCAAAAAAAATATTTTTAAGATAGTCAAGGTTGCTTGGGGGGAGCAATTTGATAGAATATCTGGTGCTAGCAATTTCATGTTTAAGGATTTCCCACACACTCTGAAATACCCTGAGAGTGCCACTCTGTTTGCAGAGCTGTACTCGGGTGATCATTACCTGTAATAGTAAATCATTAGAAATAACTTAGATGCCCATCAGGAGGAGAGTGGTCAGGGTAACTGTGGTACATCTTCTGCTGAAATACTCTCCGGCAAGCAGCAAAAATGAGTATGTGGCATGTGGTCAAGTGAAACAAACCCACCCTTATTAAAAAAAAAAGTATTATTTTTTTAAGTTATACATGTTTGTTTCTTTAAAGAATCATATAGCGCATTACTTTTCCAACTATACTCCTCTGACCACCTCCATCAGAATCCTGTTGGATGAGGACTTCCCTGGTGGTCCAGTGGTTAAGAATCTGCCTGCCAGTGCAGGGGACTCCAGTTTGATCCTTTGATCCCTGGTCCAGGAAGATCCCACATGCTGTAGGACGGCTAAGCCCCTGCACCACAACTACTCAGCCTGTGCTCTGGAGCCTGTGAACCACAACTACTGAAGCTTGTGTACCTACAACCTGTGCTCCATAAGAGAAGCCATGACGATGAGAAGCCCCTGTACCACCCCTGGAGAAAGCCCGCACCCACCAACGAAGACCCAGCATAGCCAAAAATAAATAACCCCTCCAAAATTTCTGTTGGACATACAGATTCCTGGACTCCACTCACTCCCAATCCTGGATGGTTCACAAGCTCCCATGACTCAGATGGCCCCGGGTTTAGGTGATGTGTGGGCCCCAAGAGGGCAAGGCACTTTGCTCATTCTGAGTGTCCCTAACAGGGCTCCTGAGTTCCTTCCTCCTCCCCCTGGACCAGGCCTCCAGCATCCCTGCTCCACGCTGATTCTTCACTGAACTGCTTGGATGATTCTGCGAGGTCCCTGGCTGTCTGGTTAGCTGATTTCACTGGTAGTACTTACTAGGGACTCAGAGGGCAGTCAGTCCTGCCCTGTGTTGGGAGGGTCCAATCCCTGGCTGAAACTCACTGAACCCTCTCTAACCTTCTGAAATGGGGCATCCATGCTTCCCACTCTGAATCCTGGGATGAAGGAGCAAGAACTGGGGTTGGGGCAGAGAGGCCTGATACTTGGCTGTCAGTTTCTCCCATTCCCACCCAGGAGAGAGCAGAAAGGGAAGTTCTGAAGTAGAGTTGACAGGGGAGCCCTGAGAGGGTTGCCCCTGAGGGCAGCTGGGCAGGCAGGATGCGTGGGGACTGGGCCAGGATTCAGGGCCTCAGAGACCGGGGCTAGAGTCGCCCAGGAGCATGAGAATCACCGGGGGCACCAACCATCAAGGTGGGTGCCGTGGATCGGAAGGCCAAGAGGGGTCTGGATTTCTGAGTTTACAACAAGCACCCTCACTGGGCTGCTCTTATACTAGGGAGCAACTAACTTTGGGATGCGAGGGGAAGTTTCTGAGCATTCAGGATAGGGCCTGGGGACCGTCTTTAAGAACTTCTCTCTCCGGATTTCCCTAGTGGCCCAGTGGTTAAGAATCCGCCTGCCAAAGCAGTCCCTGGTGAGGGAAGATTCCAGAGGCCACCACAACTCCTGAGTCCATGTGCCCTGGAGTTAGTGTTCCAGAAGAGAAGCGACTGCAATGAGCAGCTTATGTGCTGCAAGTAAAGAGTAGCCCCGCCCCCC
>SJYA01002112.1:3789994-3816906 GCA_006410615.1 Neotragus moschatus | reverse complement strand
CCCCCACTCCCGCCCCACCTGAGTTCCAGCCCAGGGCTGCCACTTTCAGCTCTGCTCTGAGGTCAGCACAATTTGGCTGTGGCTTCTACATAAAAAATCACAGCAATATTAACAGAAGCCAGAATTTTCCAAGTGCCTCCCAAGTGTCTGTTGTGGGCACGTGGGTGCTTTGCTATCGTTAAGAGGATCCCATTTCCCTCAACAGCTTTATTGAGATATCATTCACATACCACACAATTCACCCATGTAAAGTGGAAAGTGAAAAAGTGAAAGTGAAAGTCAGTCAGTCATGTCCAACTCTTTGCGACCCCATAGACTATACAGTCCAGGGAATTCTCCAGGCCAGAATACTGGAGTGGGTAACCCTTTCCTTCTCTAGGGAATCTTCCCAACCCAGGGATCAAACCCAGGCCTCCCACAGCAGGCGGATTTTTTACCAGCTGAGTCACATGGGAAGCCCATATGAATTGTTATGATGATTTACATTGTATGCGATTTTCTATGCTGTGCTGTGCTTAGTCACTCAGCTGTGTCCAACTCTTTGTGACCCCATGACCTGTAGCCCGCCAGGCTCCTCTGTCCATGGGAATTCTCCAGGCAAGAGTACTGGAGTGGGTTGCCATTCCCTCCTCCAGGGGGTCTTCCCAACCCAGAGATCAAACCCAGGTCTCCTGCATTGCAGGCAGATTCTTTACCATCTGAACCACGAGGAGTGATATTAAAATTTCATTTTTTTTTTTGTTTATTTACAGAGTTGTGTGTCCATCACTCCAAATAATTCCATCTCCCCCCAAAATAATCACATACCCAATCAACCCCCACTTTCCTTTCACCCAGCCTGGGCGACCACCAGTCTGTTTCTATAGACTTTTCTATTCTAGACATTACACAGAAATGGAATCCTACAATATGTAGCTTTTTGTGTCTGGCTTCTTTCACTTAGAGTAACTTTTTGATTATCACTTAGAATAATCCATGGTGTAACAGGTATCAGTACTTGGTTCTTTTTTATTGCCAAATCTCAGTAATATTCCACTGTCTGGACACACCACATTTTATGCATCCATTCATCGGTTGATGAGTATTAAGGTTGTTTCCACTTTGGGGCTATTATTCATGAATGAATAGATAATATGAGTGAGTATTCACGCACAGGTTTTTGTGCAGACATATGTTTTCAGTTCTCTCGGGCACATACCTAGATGTAGACTCGCTGGGTCATATGGTAACTTTAACATTCTGAGAAACTTCCAGACTGTTTTCCCAAGGAGCTGCGTCATTTTATCATCCCACCAGCAGTGTGTGAGGGTTCCAGTTTCTCCACAGCTTTGCCAATGTTCGTTATTCTGTCTTTTTTTATCAGGTATTTTTGTTTTTAGCTAATGAATTTTTGTGGCTGTGCTGATCTTTTTCGAGGTATACGGGCTCTTTGTGGCACCATGTGGAGTTTCTCCAACTGCAGCACACAGGCTTCTCTGGTTGTGGCTCAGGCTTAGTTGCCCTGCACCATGTGGGATCTTAGTTCCCCCATCAGGGATCAAGCCTGCGTGCCTTGCATTACAAAGCAGATTATTAACCACTAGACCACCAGGGAAGTCCTCTCTGTGTTTTTGGTCCTTGCCATCTTAGTGTATACCAAGTGGCACTTCATTATGATTTTGATATACATTTCCCTGGGAGTGTTCCTATTTTACAGAAAAGGAAACTGAGACTCAGAGAGGTAAAGAACCTTCCCTGGGGTCCTGAAACAGTCATGGGCAGAGGGCAGGATTCTATCCCAGGCACTCTCTCTCCCCTGAGCTGTATTCCCAGCGGAGCAAGAAAATGCCCTCCAAGGAGATGGGGACTCCCCTAAAGAGTGAGAGAAACCGTAGATGAGACACAGGCTCTTGGGAAGGTAAAATGAGGTCCTGTGAAGCCTCAGGATTTCCTGTGGAAAAGTCCTCCCCTGGCGCAATATAGACGCTCAGAGCCTGTAAGAATTGTTACCACGCTAGCTGGGGGTTGAGTCTGTAACCCCCAGACCTGCCCAGAGGGACCTGCTTTTCAGATCTGCCTTGCACTTGAGGATTTCTGGAAGGGACCATGTTCATTGAATAAAGGGACCATGTTCACTGACTGCTGGCCTGAAAGGACCATAGGTCACAGACCACCCAGACCAGGGATCCTGCAACCAGTGCAAGCCCTGCTGGCTTCACAGCCTCGTTGATACACATCCTCATCCAGCCAGTCATCCTCCAGCCTGCTCTTCTCTGAACTTCAGCTTCCTCATCTCAAAACTGAGGATACGTGTCTCCCTTTGGGGTTGCTGTGGCGGTCAGCACGGTGCCCGGGGCACACTTAGTGCTCAGCCAACGTCAGTCATCATCCCAGCAGCTCCCAGACTCTGCCCTTGAGGAAGCTCACTCAGTCTGGCTGGCAGGGGAGCTCTAGGACAGGCAGATGCCCCAAGCTCCATGTGGGTGATGCCAATGGTTTCTGTAGGGGCACAAAGGGGGTGCCATCTGGGCATGCTGGCTACGAAGGCTTGACTGATACACCCCCAGGCAGATTCTCAGCAGGACCGAAGTGGGCAGGACTCTTGGCTGGGATGAGCAAAGGGGAGTCCAGAGCCCAGGGCATGATGGAAGCAACAGTCAAGTTTGGCAGAACAGATTTCAATAGCTTAGTCTCTCTGAGCCCATTTCCTCAACTGTAATATGGGGGTGTTGATACCTGGGGAGAAAAGGAGATCCCTAAAGGGATGCCTAAACCTCCCAACTGACCAGTCCACATGTTCACATGCAGCGCCATTAATTACGGTGCACCCAGATGGGACCACAGATTCTTGTCAACAATATGAATGAATGCATAAATTGATACATTGTAGGATTGTCGAACAGTAATAAAAATGGACACATTACAGACACATAAAACAATCCAGGTGAATCTCACAAACAGCAGTGTATGAAAGAGCAGATAGGGTATAATTCCATGCATATAAAGTTCTAAAAATGCAGGCAAAACTCAACTGTATTGTTTAAGATGACATACATATAGGTAGTAACACTGTAAAAAAAAAAAAAAAAAAAAAAAGAAGCACACTGAGAACGGGATTACCTTAAAAATTAGGGTGGTGGTTCCCTCTGGGAGAGAGGAGGGGATAATCTGGAAGACACACAGCCAGGCAGGGGCTTCTTTTCTGGGATTGCCTGGTGAGCTGGTAACTCACCCTTACTTCATTTATAAGTCATTTATTCACAAAACAGTGTAAACATGTTTTTTGTTCGCTTCTGTATGGGTAATGATCTCAAAATCAGAATAATTCAAGCACTTGGTAATTGGATTGGTGCTGGACGAGGGCTGGTTTTCTTTCTCCTTGAGCCCCACTGGAGTTTGTTCTGTGCTTGGGGGGCCGAGAGCAGGCGCGAGAAGGGACCGAGTGAGGCGCGGGTGTGGACTGGCCTCCCCCTCCCCATCTCCTGCTCCCTGGCGGCACTGTTCCCAGACGTGAATGCCCCAGAAAGACTCTGCCCAGAGGTGTTTTTTTTTTAAACCGCTTTATTCAGGTTGGCTGGTAGTCACAGACTGGATCATTTGTACAGGGTAACCCACACCCTCCCAGGCAAAGCCTAGGCCTCTCCCACAACCCCCGACTCCATCGCTGAGGGGTGGCCAGAGGTTCCAGCCAGTTTTGAGGGGGTGTGGGGCTCAATAGAAATATTTACAAATCACCAAGGGGGTGGGTGCCCCCCTGCTCAGGAATTGTGAAAGGATTTGGTATGGGGGGGCCCTTGGCTCCCAACAGCCCCAGGCCCTTGAGGGGGGTTTCGGCATGGGTCCTGGGAGGGGGCTGCGACGGTAGGAGCTGGCAGAGGGGGCTCCCGTGGAGCCTCGAAGACCCTCCAAAGGGTCCCGCTGGTGCAAGACTCTGCCTGGGGCGGAGGGGTCAGAGGGGAAAGGCCCTCCTTCTGACTTGCTATGTGAAGGGTCAGATCTGGGGTCCCCCGCCTCCCGGCTGGGTGGGACAAAGGGCTGATTCTTAGTAGGAGGAGGCTGAACAGGAAGGACCCACCTGGAGGCGGTGGGAGGGGTCTCCCTGTCCTCCCAGGGCCCCTGTGAGCCACTCGGCCAAGGGGTCACAGCTCTCCTGGGGGGCTCTCTGCCTCACTCCTTCACCAGAGGCCCTGGTTCTGCTCAGAGGATTCAAGTCCACATTTGGGAGGGGTCCAAGCAGCGGATGGGAAGAAGGAGGGAGAGTAAGGCTGGGAGGCCCCCGGCTTGGGACAGGATGGGGGACAAGCAAGCAAAGCAAAACACTGGACGCGACTGAAGCTGGTGACGGACGGGGCGGCTTGGTCCCGGCCTGGTGCCCCAGCCCAGCGTTCCGGGGCGGCTGTCCCCTGGCTGCCCCGGGCCACGTCGCGGCGAGGGTTGAAGGGGGAGGGTTGGGCGGGGCTTACATGCTGAGCTGAGGGGTGGTGGGCGCAGGGCCGAGGAGGGGGCCACGGGCCGGCTCGGGGATGGGGAGGAGCTGGACCTGGGCAGCCCCGTCCGCAGTGGTCCAGCGGCTCCTCGTGCACTCAATACAGCCGGAGGGGCGCGAGGTGGGCCAGCGGCGAGCTTGGCATCAGTCTAGAGGCTGCAGGCCTCCTCATCCACCGAGCGCTTCCGCAGTTCCTTGCCGGGCTTGGGGGGCGGCGGGGCGGGCGCGGCAGGTGGGGCCTCGGGCAGGTGCAGGACGGAGTTCTCTNGGGCGCAGGGCCGAGGAGGGGGCCACGGGGCCGGCTCGGGGATGGGGAGGAGCTGGACCTGGGCAGCCCCGTCCCTGGCGGTCCAGCGGCTCCTCGTGCACTCAATACAGCCGGAGGGGCGCGGGGTGGGCCAGCGGCGAGCTGGGCATCAGTCTAGAGGCTGCAGGCCTCCTCGTCCACCGAGCGCTTCCGCAGCTCCTTGCCAGGCTTGGGGGGCGGCGGGGCGGGCGCGGCAGGTGGGGCCTCGGGCAGGTGCAGGACGGAGTTCTCTCCCGGCTGCACCCGCAGGTAGGCCTTGACCTTGTGGTGCCGGGCCTTGCCGTCGCTGAAGTCGATGACACGGCACTCATAGGTGCCTTCGTCCGTGGGCTTCACGCGCGACAGGCGCAGCTTGTGGGAGATGTTGCTGCCCACTACCTTGACCACCTGGGGGCGACACAGAGACGGTGACCTTGGCCACTGTCGTCCTGGGCCCGCTCCGCGGGTGGGGCCCCAGGGACACTCCCATCAGGGCATGCGGAGTTCAACAGCAGAAAAGCCAAAGCAACTTAAGTGTCCACCAACAGATCATATAAACAGGCGCTGGTCAGTTCATTCAGTGGAATATTGCACAGCAGTGAAAAAGCATGAGCTAGAACTAGCGGTATTAGAGCTCAGGGATACTTGGGGTGAAAAGATCTCATTGCAAGACTCTTGCCCTGTGATGCCATTTCTGCAAAGGCACGAAAACACTCTACACTGGTTTTGGTGACTTGTGTGCGGGCAAGTTTGAAAACAGACAGCAGGGAACATAGTGTGGCCTCAAAGCTATGGTTGTTTCTGGAGTGGAGCCCAGGGAAGGACTGGGGTAGACTGCAAAGTGAATTCTTAGCCTTATTTATCAAAATAAAATAAAATAAAGGCTGATCACAAATATATCAGGATGGTAATAATAGCTCACTCCAGTGGAGGTGGGGGGCGGGGGGACCAAGACTGTGATATTTGTCTTCATATTTTGGCTTTTTGTTCATTTACTTATTGGATGGGGTTTTTAAAGTTTTACTTAAAATTAAAATATAGTTTATATACAATAAGGCACACACAGCTTAATGACATTTTACAGGTATGCTGGGTGTGACCACCATCCAGAGCAAGGCATGGGACGTTTGCAACCTTCTGGTGCACCCTAGTGGCCCCTCCCCTCCTTGTCAATTCCCACCCCCCTTAGGTTGCCTAGTACTCTGATTTTTATCACTCTAATTTCCCCTGTTCTTGAACTCATTTGTATGTGTCTTCTTTCACACGACACACTATCAGTGAGATTCCTCCGTGTTGCCTGGCTCAATTTGTTCCTATTTATCGCAGTGTAGTATTTCATCACATGGATATATCACAGTCTGTTTATCTAGCCACTTGTTGATGGACATTTGGGTAGCTTTCAGATTAGAGCTCTTCTTAATAAATCTGCCACAACTATAAAGCTGCTGTGAATTTTTTCAATTAAGAGAAGTTTGGCCTATAAAGTGGGGGTGTTGTAAAAGGGGGCTTCCATCCTTCCTGTCCCCTTCTTCCTTAGAGCCAAAAGAAGCCCCTCCTACAGTCCCCACTCAATCTAGACAGAACAGGGGAGAACAGTCCCTAACAGCCAGCTGCTGACCCCCTGCTCAGTGATGTCGTTACCAGCTGGCACTGCAGGCTCGCCAGGGATGCAGCTGAGTGAGCTTCAGACTGGTGGCCCCAGTCCGGAGCCCAATTCGTCCTTCTCTCCTCGGGGGGTGGTGATAGGGACAGATACCCAGCCTGCCTGTCCTTGCCACACCCCAAATTCTATAGGAGGACACCTTTGCTGATCACCCTTGCAATGAGGAGGCCAGGGTGAGAAAGAGGACAGTGTCTGAGGCGGTGTGTTCACCATGCAGCTGGGCCCTCACACACATGACTTCTAATCATCCCATTAATTGTCTGTGGCTTCCCTGGCTCCTTCCTCCTGGATGCCAGGCTCTTTCTGACCTCACAGCCTTTGCTGATTTCTCTGCCAGGATGCTGTCTCCCATCACCTTCTTGACTCCCATTCATTCTCAAACATCACCTCCTCCAAGAAGCCCTCCATCACATCCTCCTGTCTATTTCTTTCCTAACATTCATCACAACTGGAGAACCATATATTTGTCTGTTTACTTGATTTTTGTTTTTCTGACTAAACTATAAACTCCACAAGGGCAGGAATGGTATCTATCTTTTTCATTTCAATGACCACTGAAGAGCCTGGTACCCTGTAAATAATAATAGTGAAAAAAGAAAACATATAAGTGTTTAAATGGACTTACTCTAGTTCCTCCTTTCTCCAAACCTAGATATCATGCTTGTTGATTATGGGTCACATATATATGATCATACCCACTTTACAGATGGTGATGCTAAGTCTCTGAAAGACGTGGCTTCCCCATGGGCATCAAGTCAGTGAACCCAGGTTGCCTTTGCACACTCTAACCCTTCAAAAGTATGATGGGCCCACAGAGGGTCACCCAGAGGTAGCAGGGCCACAGAGCACTTCCCAGGCTCCGGAAGGGAAGAGAGCAGTGGGCAGCTGCTAGAAGCCTGGCTCACCCTTTCTTATTCTGACCTTCCTGGCTGGTCATCATCCCCCACAAAGCAAGAGTACATGGGCTCATGGCACAGCAGGAGGCAGGAGGTGGGACAGTGGCAAACTGCCCACCTTCCCTGTAGAGCAAGCAGTGAGTGGGAGACTCTTCCAGGCGTCCCCTTGGGTGTGGGACACTCCCTCCTCCCCAGTACTGGGGCAGGGCCCAGCTGGAGGCCATCTGCCCTGCTGGTTCCATCACCTCTGACCAAGGGCACAGAGAGGTCCTGGGGCCCTGCCACGCTCTCATGTGAGTTATGAGATGCCGTTGCAAATGTGCAGCGGGGAGTGAATTACCTCAACATCTGTTTCCCACACGGATATTAATTATCCTTCATTTGTCAACCCTACAAGGCGCTAATGGAGTAATAATGTGAAGCGCTGGGAGGAGCGCTAGAGAGGGAGTACCATGCATGGCCCACCCCTCCGCCCACCATTTCCCTTCCCTGGACAGGAAGCCCTGGTCACCGGCTCCCTCCTACCCCTGTCACCCCTGTGTGTGACCTCCCCCACTCAGGGAGGAGAAGGGAGACAAGGAGACTAGCAAACAGTGCTGGGAAGCTGGATCTGACCCTAACCCATCCCGAGCACCCTGGCCTCAATTTTCTTGGGCTGGATTCATCCTTTCATTCAACAAGACCATGAGCGANACCCCTGTGTGTGACCTCCCCCACTCAGGGAGGAGAAGGGAGACAAGGAGACTAGCAAACAGTGCTGGGAAGCTGGATCTGACCCCAATCCATCCCGAGCACCCTGGCCTCAATTTTCTTGGGCTGGATTCATCCTTTCATTCAACAAGACCATGAGCGAGGCCCACTCCGAGCCAGGCGCTGGTGATACAGCTGCGAGCCAGCCAGACCCCTGCGACTCCCACGTAGGCTCCAGGTCTAAGGGAGAACCCAGACCTCACATCAGTAACCAAGCACCTGGGGGAGCCAGCTTATACCAAGATGACAGGAGAGGACGCACATCAGTCCTGGGGATCTGCATCTGTAAGCACCGCCCAGAGAAAGCAAATAATAAAAACAGTAACAACAATTAGCAGAGCTGGTAGCTAATATTTATGGAGCGCTTGACCCCTGGGAGATGATGTGCTAAAGAGTCTACACCTTATTTAAATCCCATAATAAACAACACCAAGACGTAGGCACTACTGGGATACCAAGATGTAGGCATACTGAGAAACCCATGGTATGGGTCAGGAAACAGAGGCTCAGAGAGGAAGGTGACTTGCCCAAGGCCACCCAGCTGGTGACAANAAAAAAAAAAAATTTTTTTTTAAGAAATGATATTAATTTTAATCATTTATTTTATTTGACCCAAGATATCAAAAAATTATTTCAACATGTATAAAATTATTCATGAGAAATTTTACATTCTTTTTTGTGCTAAGTCTTGGAAATCCAGCATGTATTTTACATGATTACAGCACATCTCAATTTAGGCCAGGCACCTTCCCAGTGGTCAGCTGTCATGTACGGCGGGCGTCCTGGCAGGTGGTGACTCTGCCAGCCTCAGCTCCCCACTGCTCAGAGGCAGCGGCCCAGGCCCAGTACAGGGCAGTAACCCTTCCAAAGTCACACAGTGGAGCCTGGGTTTGAACCCAGGCCAGGCTGCCCAGATGATGTTAGTGGTCAGGGAACCCGCCTGCCAATGCAGGAGATGCAAGACGTGGGTTCAAGCCCTGGGTCAGGAAGACTCCCTGGAGGAGGGCCTGGCAACCCACTCCAGTATTCTTGCCTGGAGAATCCCATGGATAGGGAAGCCTGGTGGGCTACAGTCCCTGGGGTTTCATGGAGTCGGACATGACTGGAAAGACGCACACACACTGTCTGATTCCCAAGGCTGTGCTCTTTCCCATAGAACTCAAACTCTTTTGGGTGATAGGACTCTTTCTTAAAAAGGAACAGCCCCAGTGGCCAACCTTGTTCTGGAAAGTCCTGAGGAAGCACCTTCCTGTGGGGAGTCTGTTTTATTCTGAGTGTANTGGAAAGACGCACACACACTGTCTGATTCCCAAGGCTGTGCTCTTTCCCATAGAACTCAAACTCTTTTGGGTGATAGGACTCTTTCTTAAAAAGGAACAGCCCCAGTGGCCAACCTTGTTCTGGAAAGTCCTGAGGAAGCACCTTCCTGTGGGGAGTCTGTTTTATTCTGAGTGTAAAGGCCTAGGCTGGTACCGAGGAGGCATTTCACCCAGCCTGAGACAATCAAGGGAGGCTTCCCAGGGGAGGTGCTGCTCCTCACCAGCCCCAGGTGGGCCAGGTAGTCCTGAGCCAAAGTGGGGAGGGGCCTTGGTTGGGAGGATGAAGGGAGAATCTGCTCTGAGAACTCCTGGGAGCCAGGAGAGTTAGCTGTAGCTGTGGCCACCAGCTTTCCCTCTCCACAGGGGGCTCTTGTCCCTTGCTTTCTTTCTCGCTGATCCCCTCAGATCCTGCCAGGAGGCACATGGTTGGGTGGGTTGAAGGAGTCCCTCTTAGGATCCCATTGGCTCCATTCTCCATGATGAAGGGGCAATGCATTCTCAGGACAAGTGGGGAAGCTGAGGTTGTAGGCATTTGATGGCATATCTGAGTCTCCATATTCCAGAAGCAGCAACATGAGGGTTTGTTTGAGCCCCACCCCAGAAAACCCCTTCCCTGAAGGGAGAAGCCACATGCAGGTGAGTGCCAGGACTTAGAGCTGGGGAGAAGGGACTGAGCCCGGTTCTGCCCTCAGACTTGCTGGGTGACCTTGGGAAAATTCTCCCCCTCTCTGAGCCTCAGTTTGCTCCTCTATACAATAGGGTTAGTCCTCACAGTCTGAGACCCCCCTACCAGCTCAGACAAACCCAAAGGAGCCAGGCCCTGGGCACTGGGAAGGGGAGGGGTCCCTTCCACTTGGGGGAAGAGGAGGTGACCTGGCCCTTCAGCTGTGCCCTGAAGGAGGGGTGAATACCAATAAGCAGAGGTGGAGAAGGATAGTGTGAACCCAGGAGGAAGGAGGGAAACCCACGGAGCTTTGTTTAAAAAATAACAATAATCAGACCTTTTAAGGAGCATCTACTAGCATGATGCTGACATTGTCTCCAACAGTTTCTAACCCACTCACTCCCATTTGACAGATGAGCAAAGTGAGGCTCAGAAAGGTGATGTCATTTGTCTAAGAGACATACAGAGCTGGATTTTGAACTTAGGGTCTGATCATCAGGCGTGACCAAGACCCTGGGAGTCTCTCAGCTCCCATCAGAATTTGGTCTGAATTGTCAGGTCAGGTTCAGCCACCAGATTCCACACTTCTGTGTCCCATTTGCACACCTCCAGAGACGGGGAGCTCAGCTCCTCCTGCCGCCACTGAAGGTGGGCAGCTCCAGTTGTCAAGAGGCTCTTGCTCCCTCTGCTAATTCTGTGATGAGGACTCAGCATTAGCACCAGAGACCAGAAGGTGATCCACCTTAATTTTGATGATGGCGATGATGATCACTGACAACTATGGAGTGCTTGTTAGTATTCCGTATTTGTTAGAGATCATCGTCTCTAACAAGGCCCTCTGCCAAGCTCTTTACACACCTTTTCTCATGCTCCCATCAGGATGCTACGGGGGAGGTGTGATCATCCCCATTTTTCAGATGGGGAAACTGAGGCTCAGAAGGGTTAAGTGACTGGCCCAAGGCCCCAGAGTCAGCGGATATGTATGAACCCAGCTCTAGAGGACTCAGGAGTGGCAGCCCATAACTTCTAGACCATGCTCCTATAACCCTCTTCCCAGTCCCCTCACCCCACCACCTCCTTCCCTCTAGTCTCTCAGATCCCTCCCCTACCTCAGCATCCTTGCTGAGTTTGGGACATTCAAATCCTCTTTCCTCTTTGACTTCCTCCCACCCCTCCCTGTTCAGGTAACTCCTCCCAGCCAGGGAGGCTGGTATAATTATAGATGTTTGAGAAGGATAGGATTGTCCTCTCCAGCCCTAGGGCCCTGAGCAGGGCTGGGCTCGCTGGGAAGACAATTAAAACCACTGTCCACAAATAAGGATTCAGCAGGAGAAGGAGAAAGGGGCTTGATTGAATGCAACATCTCCTTCCTTTCTGCTTTTAATTGGGGGAGCGATGTATTAATTAACCCCAGGCCTGGTTATCGGGCATCATTGGCAGGAAACAGCTTGTGGCTACAGCAGGAGTCACCGAGTTTGGCTTCTGGAAAAGGCAGGAGATGATTTGGAAGGTCTCATCTGCCCTTAAGGAGTGAGACCCTGACCTCCTTCCTAACCTTTCACGCCCTGGTTCAGTACAGACATCTAGCACTTGGCCTCTGGCATGGATCTGAATCCTGTTTCCTTCAGTCTCTAGCTGTGCAGCCTGGACAAGCCCCTTTACCTCTCTGAGCTTCTGTTTTTTTAGCTGAAAAAAGGGAAGAATGAGAGGATAAAGAGAGGGTTGCACAAGGCAAAATTCACCTCATGCCTGGCGCATAGTAGGTGCTTAAGAAAAAGCACTCCCTTCTCTTAGTTTCTAGCTCAAAATCCTACCATCTCCAGGAAGATGTTTAAAGATGCTTCCTTGTAGCTTCATCACCTTATGCAGTGGAGGCAACATCTGTATTTCACTCACACCTAGACCATGACACCCCTCATCCATCAGTCCTGTACTCTCCTTCCAACACCCATCCCTGCCAAGCCAGGGGGATTCATGCAGGTCCCAAGGAGGAGTGTTGACCCAGGCAACCCTAGCCCAGTCTCCATGTCCCTCCATCTCTGAGCTCAGGTTCCTCATCCCAGACACTCTGGTCCAGCCCCAGGTCTTCCTCTGCACAACCCTCTCTGCCTTTCCAGTCTTCAGGTTTCTGGACTAAGACTGCCTCTTCCAGGAAGCCTGCAGGGACTGGTCCCCAGCCCACCCATCAATCTTTGCTGGAGCTAGTATTCCCCCGGGAGACTGGTGGCAGGGGCAGCTCCTTGTCAGGGGAACCAAGGCAGAGCTGGAGCTAAAGAAACACGAAGGGGGCAGAGCAGAGAGAACCAGTGCGGCCCCTGGGGTCCTGAGGTCATCTCTGCCCCGGATCCAATCTCCTGCTGGGAAATATCGAATGGCTGCTTGCTTACAACCTCCAGTGATGAATGGATAAGCAGGATGTGGTCCCTCCATACAATGGAATATTATAGTCTTAAAAAAGGAGATTCTGACATCTGCTCCAACATGGAGGAACCCTGAGGACATTAGGCTAAGTGAAATAAGCCAGTCACAAGAAGATAAATACTGTATGATTCCACTTCCATGAAATTTCTAGAGTAGTCAGACTCATAGAAAGCAGAATGGTGGCTTTTGGAGCTGGGGGAGGTAGGCTGGGGCATCACTGTTCAATGGCTATAGTTTCACTTTGGGATGATGAAACATTTACGTAAGTGGATAGTGGTGATGGTCACAGTAATCTGAATATATTTGATGCCACTGAACTGTACACTTAGAAATAGTTGAAATGGTAAATTTTACATTATGACTATTTTACAATTGTTTTTTAAAAAAGCCCTACCACCTCCTGTGGCTTCCCAGCTCTGCCACAATGGCTTTCATCAACAAAAATTTCCCTGTGCTTTTGTCTAGAAGACTCCCCTTGCCCGCGCATCCATGGGGGCCTCTCACTTCTTTCGTCTTTGCTCAAATGTCACCTCTTGTATATCGGCCCTGGCCTCTTCTCCCTCATATTTTCCCTTACTGCTTACTACTATATCATATTCTCACTTAGCGTCTCTCATGTACTGTCCCTCTTCCACCCAGGGTGTAAGCCCCTCAAAGGCAGGAGATTTTGGTCTGTTTTATTTACTGCTGCACCCTGCCAGCTAGAACGGCGCCAGACACATAGTAGCTGTTCAACGAACACTCNTCTTCTCCTTCATATTTTCCCTTACTGCTTACTAATATATCATATTCTCACTTAGCGTCTCTCATGTACTGTCCCTCTTCCACCCAGGGTGTAAGCCCCTCAAAGGCAGGAGATTTTGGTCTGTTTTATTTACTGCTGCACCCTGCCAGCTAGAACGGCGCCAGACACATAGTAGCTGTTCAACGAACACTCTGCTCTCACACAGAACATATGCAGCAGTTCTGGTGAAAAACCAAGAAATGATCCCATCCTCCCTGCCCTGGAGGATGAGCAGGGAGCTCCCAAAGGTACTCAGGCTTGGAATACCCCATGGAGAAAGTGCCAGCTCTCAGGGTCAAAGTCAGGCTCCCAGGTTGAGCATCCGAAGCCTCTAGCTCTGGCCCCTCCCAGAACCCAGTTCAGCCCCTCCTGCCTTTGGGCCATGTGTGAGTATCTCCCTCAGGGCCCAACCTTGCATGGTTCCTGGAATCCCTGCTCATAAGTGGCCCTCTGCCTGGAGAAGCCCTCTGTCCCTGGGCTAGGGCAGAAGCCCTCTTTGATGCTCCGATGGTCTCTGAGTCCTCCATTTTCTGCCCCACTGGCCTGTGTTATATGGCAGGCATTAATCAGGGTGTCTGGGTCTCCCCCAGACTGGAAGCTCCCCGGCCCACCCCGAGCAGGGCTCCGTATTGCCCAGGATGGAGGAGGCACACGGGCGGGACTGCTGGGCATGTGCTGAATGAAGTGAGAAAGGAAGGTTAGGCAAAAACTTGAGAGGCTTAAGTGAGAAACTTGAAAGAAAAAAACGAGACGTAGACATCGTCCATCCATTCATTCATCCCATCATTCACCACCCAACACTTACTGGGCATCTACTCTGTGCCAGGTTAGTGTTGGGGGGGGACAGCACCCATGGGCACAGAGGTATGGACACAGGCAACCGGGGAGGTCCTGAGTCGGGCCCCCCAGACCCACCCTACCTCCCAGTGGCCCTCACAACCACCAGTGCCCAAGCCCAGGCTGGCCCACTGGGTCCAGCCAAGGGGCTTCCTGGAAAATTGACAGGCAAGCTGGAGGCTCCCCAAGATGATACATCAAGTTGCCGTGTGAAATGTGACCAAGAGTGAACAGGGCAATAAAGAAAGGCTGAAGCTCCAAGAAGGGCCCTCAGCTCGCCTGCCCTTGAGGCCCAAGGACTGTCAACCTTGTGGAGTAACCTTCTGACTGGAGGCCCAGGAGCAGCCAGAAAGTTGAGATGTGTGTTCCCAATAATCCTCACAGCGACCTGCTGGGCAGGGGTCACTGTCTCTTTATTACAAGTGGGGAAACTGAGGCTAAGATAACCTGGGGGCCATTGGGGACAGTCCCCTGCCCCGGTGTTGAAGGGAACCCCTCTATGTGGCAGACACTCTAAACAGGACCCCACTTCATCCTCCCAGAGTAAAAGGAAACAAAGAAAGATCGCATTGAGTTGTGTCTGGCTCTTGCAATCCCATGAACTACACAGCCTGTCAGGTTCCTCTGTCCATGGGATTCTCCAGGCAAGAATACTGGAGTGGGTTGCCATTTCTTTCTCCAGGGGAACTTCCCAACCCAGGAACTGAACCCAGGTCTCCCACACTGCAGGCAGATACTTTACTGACTGAGCCACTTGATGCTGTTTATTATCAGCCCCCGTTCACACAGGGAGCTACCCAGGCTCCACACCTAAGGATGCAAAGTCAGATTTCAACCCCAAGGCTGACTGTGGAATTTCCCAACCCAAATCTGAGTCCTCTCTCACCTGCTGTTCTCTTGCACCTCTAGAAAGTGAGAGTCACTGGGGGCCATTTCCAGAAAGCCTGCTCGGTGACCAGCTCAGCAGGGTGCTGGGGCAGAAAGGGTGTGTGACATGGGGTCAGAAAAGCCCAGAGCCTCCTGAACTCCCCACTGGGAGGCAGAACAGGGAAAAGGACTGCGGAGGGAGTGTTGTTTGGGAAGCTCCATCTCACATGAGACTCACAGAGCTCCTGAAATCGGGGGATGGAAAATGTCCATAAGAGGAAAATCTAAAGAAGTGGGATGAAAAAGCCTCCAGGGAATAAGAAGCCTGGCAGGGATGGGTGTGGGGTGTCTGCTCTGGGATGGGCCTGGGGTCAGGGGGAACCCAAAGGTTCCCTGTTTCCTCCTGGACAGCCAGCCCCCCACCTCAGGCATGTGGCCTGCAGCAAGAAGGATAGAGGTCACAGAGGCTCTTTCATCTTGGAGTGGACAGGTGTCCTTTTCTCAAGAAGTGAAGAGGAGGGTACTTCCCTGGTAGTCCAGTGGCTAAGAGTCCATGCTCCCAGTGCAGGGGGCCCGGGTTCAGTCCTTGCTCAGGGACTAGATCTCACATGCATCAAAGAAAAAATCCTTAGTGCTGCAACTAGGACTCGGCACAACCAAAGGAATTAATACATATAATTAAAAGAAGTGACGCTTTTCCAGTAAGTGGCCTGAGGTGACCCCTAAAAATGGTTCGCTATTCACTTGACCCAGAAAACCCCACAAAATCATGCAACTCAAGAGGTTCAAGTCTTTGTGTCCACTTTAAGAACACTCGTGAAACTGCCCAGGCCATAACGGGTATGCATACCCGAAAAGCCACTAAGTATCTGAAGGATGTCACTTCAAAGAAGCAATGTGTGCCATTCTGTCATTACAGCGGTGGAATTGGTAGGTGCGCACAGGCCAAACAGTGGGGCTGGACACAGGGTCGGTGGCCCAAAAAGAGTGCTGAATTTTTACTACACATGCTCAAAAATGCAGAGAGCAATGCTGAACTAAGGGCTTAGATATAGATTCTCTGGTCATTGAGCACATCCAGGTGAACAAAGCCCCCAAGATGTGGCGCAGGACTTACATAGCTCACGGTTGGATCAACCCCTACATGAGTTCTCCCTGCCACATTGAGATGATCCTTACTGAAAAAGAACAGACTGTTCCTAAACCAGAAGAGGAGGTTGCACAGAGGAAAAAGATATCCCAGAAGAAACTGAAGAAACAAAAACTTATGGCCCGGGAATAAGTGCCACAAAAAATAAGTGCAAAAAAAGTAAAAAAAAAAAAAAAAAGCAGTGACAGGGAGTGCATTTTGTACAAAAGTCTGAGGAACGGAATGTGCCTTCTTGGGATGATGGGGGCCTCCGCATGTGGTAGAGACTCAAGTCCTCCCTGCAGAAGAAATGAGAGATCAGTTTTCATGGATGCCTACCCTGGGCCAGTCCCTGTGCTGCGCTTCCCAAGATGCTCAGGCCAGGCCCTGATCCCCAAGGGGCACACATTCTGCAGGAATGTGTACAAACACACAGACCACTAACTATTGTTGGGACTGGGTAACTAGAACTGGGACTGAGCCTGGATCAGCATGTATGGTTGCTCAGGGTGTGCACCATTCACAGAGCCAGGGATCCTAGTGCCCTGCAGAGACGTATGGCACACAGTGTGTGTGCAGAGGCTCTGGACGGACGTCCTCGGAGAGGAAAGGCTTCTGGGAACAGGGGACAGGATTGGACTTGAACACTGATGGGATTTGCACAGCCAGGGTGCTCAAGGGCCAGAAAGGGCATAGGAAAGAGAGTTCTGCAAGTCCAACCTTTTGGGGTCCACTTTACCATTTCTGCAAGTTCCCTGTACTAGCTGCACTATTATTTACTTAATATTTATTTTCAAAGCAACTGTCTCTGTTTTACTTAAATAAATTCCACTTAAAAGGAGACTTATTACTGCCATAAATGGAAAATCAGCATCACTTGCCATAAAGAGAGGGTAACAGATTTAAAAATAAGCACTATGAAAACCAAACAGCGTTAGTAAATTCTAGCCAGAGAAGGTGGCCTGCTGAAGCCTACGAGCCTCCGTCCACGTTTCCTCGTTAACAGGGGAGATGGGTGAGAGATGGATGTTAAATCTGGAGCGGCATCAGGGAGAGACTTCCTTCTTGATCAGAAGGGCTCGGGATGCAGGTCCAGCTGACGTGTGCCCATCAGTGGCCAGCCACCTCCACCCCTGTCACCAGCTCTGGCTGTCTTGGCCACTGGCCCAGTCCCACGATTCATCTTTAGTTGGCACCTCCGAGACCTTGCTTGCTCTGGCCCATAGACCTGAAAGCTTTCCCACTCACCTATATGGCACAGCATCCTGTCTGATTGCCAGAACGTTCCCTGTGTCTTGCATGTGGGGAGGACTAACATCAGTTTCAGGAATGAGGAAGCCTGGACGCGTGCTCGTAGAATGAATGAGCAGAGGAATGAATGGAGGGCTCCCTTCTGGCTGTACTGAGGCTTTGGAAGTGACTTTCTGAGGCATCAGTTTCTTTCCCATCCCTCCGCTGCCCCCACAAATGGGAACATTACTTTTGTATTAAAATAAACATGAATATATTATGGCATGGAATACAGAACTCATGCATTTTGGATGAAACAGGAGACATCAAAGAAATGTTGCCCTTGGTGGGGAGCTGTTTACTCTCCGGCATGAGGCGAACCTCTTGTCAAGGACCTCCATCCCATCCAATTGGAGGCTGCCTTCATGTCTGCAGCCTCAGGCGCTTCAGACCATGCTCTGCGCCCTGGAGGGCTGATGTGTTGGCGAAAGGGGCAGAGGACCCAGAGGAAAAAGAGGGACTGGGGGCAGATGAAGTCCAGGATTTACAGATGTAGATGCCTTTTCATCCATACAACAGAGCGCTTTTTACAAGTCCAAGCCCAGTGCAGGGCACGATCCATAATCCTCACAACAATCTTACGGTTTTTCACAGATAAAAAAATCCAACACTTGGGGACAGAGGACTGTGTACCACAGGGCACAGATCCAGTAAATGGTAGGGCGAGGACGTGAACCCAAGTTCCAGGAAACTCCAGAGCCTGTATTATTGCCACACCAGCCCCCCTCCCTAAGATGTGGCTCCACTCGTTCTTGCTGTATGACACTGTGTAAGTTGCTTCACTTCTCTGGGTTTCGGTTCCCACGTGTGTCATTGGCTAAAGGCTTATTCTGAGGATTACATCAACTGTGCAGGTGAAGAGTCTGTTTCAGTGTTCTGGACACAGTAGGGCCTCAACATCCACTCACTGCTGACTTTTAGGGACACACTAGCACATTGACCTAAGTGGGGTCCCTGCCCAGCCCCAGCTGATTACCCACCCAATAACAATTCAAACTGCTAACACTTAATGTGCTTCGGTTTCTGCATCTGTAAAATGGGGATAATAATAACAATCACTTCAGAGCCTGATGTAAGGATTTTTTAAAATTAATTTTTCTTGTAGTTGTTAATGTGGTTAGTTTCTGCTATACAGCAAAGGGAATCAGCTGTTGTTTACATCTATGCCCTTGTTGTAAGGATTAAATCCATTAGCATTTTTATAAAGTGAGTGTCTGACTCCAAGTATGTGCTTATAAAAATGTTTCCTTTTTATTTATTTATTTAGCGGTAACTGAAGTGAAATTCACATAACATAAAATTAACCATTTTAAAGTGTACACATCAAGGGCATTGAGTACAGTCACCAAGTTGTGCGACCACCATGTCTATTTAGTCCCACGACATTTTCATCCTGCCACTAAGCAGTCACTCCCCCTCCCTACAGGCCCTGGCAACCACCAATCTGCCTTCTGTCTCTATGGATTTGCTTATTCTGGATACTTCACAGAAATGGAATAATAGAATACGTGGTCTTTGGGGACATGCTTTTTTCACTCAGCATAATGTTTTTGAGGTTCGTCCATATTGTAGCATATTATCAGATTTCATTCCTTTTTATAGAGTTGTTTCTTTAATGAAATATCTCACAGAATCCCTAGCACAACCTGGGAAGCAGCCACTGTCACCCTCCTCTTCTTCAGATAAAGAAACTGAGGCACAGAGAGGGTGGAGACTTGCCCAGGCCCCCTGCCAGGCAGCCCCCACACAGCAGGGCTGGCAGGCTGGGGGCGGGGTGCCTCCCAAGGCCACCAGCACATATTGAAGGAGACAGCCATGGAATTACAAATCTGGGGAGATTTAAGGAGAGTGGAAATGTTCTGGCACTTGCAGGATGGTGGAAGTTGAGCAGGTTTCCCCAGTGGAATTCCCGCCTCCTCTTCCCACACATCTAGGCCACAGGGGATGAAAGGGCTTGAGAGGGAGAAACCAAGTGTGGGGACGTGCAGGGAGCCAGGGATGGGTTGAAGGCTGATGGCTATGCAGGGACCATTTCTTTCCACGCTCACCTGCACATCCTGCAAAGCTGGTGGGTGAGCCACCCACTGCACTGATGACTAGTGAGGCTCGGAGAGGTTGGCAGGGGAGGAGGGGCCAGGATTTGAGCCCGAGTATCTGAGCTCAAAGTCCAGGTGCGTACCCATCCTTAATGCTTGTCACAGATTGCAGGGAGTGTGGATGGAGGAAGCACAGGGAGGCTGCATCAGCCACAGAATGAGAGGTAACCCCAGAGCCCCAGAGAGAAGCTTCCCCAGATCCACCAAGAAGGGGAAAAAAAGGTCTGGAAGAGTGGAGCGAGAGAGGCCAGGACCAGGCAGGACAGAGCAAGAGAGCGGCAGAGATGGGGGCACCTGAAAGCCAGGTGCAGAGGTCAATAGGAGGAGAGAAACTGAGGAAGCACGCCCAGGGACGCTTTGGAGCAGAGCTTCTGGGGATGCCCAGAAGGCAGGGGCAGAGAGAAGAGAGGCTACGCTGCCCCCTCCTCCACCCCTCTCTGCTGGGGCTGGCCCAGTCAAACCCAGCTCCCCTTGGGACCCAGTTCCTGCTCCCACCCCAGTCCCTGCTACTCCTGCCCAACTGTGTCTGAGAAATCCAAGACTGCAGCAGTAAACACATGGGCTCTGGAGTCAAGCTGATGTGGATTTGAAACCCAACTGTACCTCCCAGAGGTCAGCCAAACTCTGCCCAGTTTCCTCATCTGTAAAATGGGTACTGTGGGGACTCGAGGGGATCACACATACCTGTAAATGTCTGGCTGCTGCTTTTCATGCTGACTCAATGGGGGTCAGGGGTCTTGCTCCAGCCCCGCCTCCCAAAGGCTCCCACCTCCTTTTCCGTCACCTAGAAGACTGGCCTTTAGGGAAGGGTTTTAAGCCTAATGACTAAAGGGTTCTACCCTACCCCAGGGCCTTTGTACTAACTGTTCTCACTGCCTGGGAGGGGATTTAACAGAAGGCAGCAGAGCTGGGATGGGGTTGGGGGCACCCAGCGCCTACGTGGAGTTCCGTGACCACTGCTGGGGTGTCTGGGGTACATGAGGACACCAACTGATGAATCTCAGGGCCCCTGCCCCCAGAGCCCCACCATCAGCCAGCCTGTCCACCCCTCCCTCTCCTCTGCCTGCCCAAGACTATCAGCGCCTTTGTTTTGAGCACTATTTCCACTACTGTGCGCTCTGGCCGCCGGGCCTCCATTAGGGACCCTTTCCTGGGGCCGATGACAGGCGGCAAACAGCTCCCCAGCGAGCCAGCTGTAATTGCTGCCGCCTCTAAGGTCGGAAATGATTTTTTTAAAACCTCACAAAGCAAAACAGACACCCCGCTGCCTGCTCTCTCCCTCCCCGCCCTCAGCCGGGAACCAAGCCTGAGGTTTCTGAGAAAGGGGGGTGCAGCTAAGATTCCCCTCAGCCCAAGAGACATCCTTAACATGCCAGGATGGGGAAACAAAGTTTGGGGCTCCGATCCCTCACTTTGAACTTGGTGTGAGGCCCCAGACATCTCTCTAAGCTCCCCTGCCCCCCAACCCCCGTTTCCTCCTGGGCCAGATGAGAGCATGTTGATGGGTGTCTGGGGTCCCTGCCGGGGTGACCGTGACGGGGCTCTGACAGGAGGTCACGGGCCTCTCTGTGAAGCAGAGAACTGCAAGGCAGGAGGGAAAAGAAGAGAGCCTGCCAAGGGGAGAAGATCACTCAGGAAAAGGTTCTGAGGAGGAAGGAGCTCGTGTGTTCAAGAAAGGAAGCCAGCATACTTCTACACACGCGTGCACACACACACACACGCACGTACACACACACCAGACACCCGGCTCCCGTCTCCTTTCAAGCCCACATTCCCAACAATCCCTGGGCACTTAAAAACCAGCCCCCGCATCCTATGAGCCCAGAAACTCAGCCCCTCTCGCCATTAACAGCCTCTCCTCCTCCGTTAGCCCCTCCAGCCTCCAAGGCCTGTTTAAGGCCCCCACTTCAACCTGCAGGGCCAGCCTCGCCCTGTGCCTTCACCATTCAGATCCTCTAGGCCTGCCCCTGCCCTGGGGATCAAAACCAGCCCTCCCCAGCTTAGTCTCAGCACCTCCAGCTACAGCCTGCTTTTCTGGGCACGTCCGCAGGCCCCTCCAAATGCAGCCCCTGCCAGACCCAGACAGTTGGGCAGGGCTCCCTGCCAGCCACCAGAGCCTCCTCTCAGCCCCAACGGTCCCTGGACGCAGGCAGAGAAGGCGCCCACGGCCCCCAGGAGGTCTTCCCTGACTGCACCAGGACACAGCAACCACTGCTGGTGGGAACCCCCCACCCCAAGACCTTCCTCCTCTGTGCGCACCTGCCCTGTTTCTGGGGCTCTCACCTCCATTATGTCTCCCTAAACTCACCCCCGCGGACACTCACCAAGGACCTGCCGGGGAAGGGAGTGAAGCTTCTTCCGAGGCCACCTCAGGTCATAACGCAGAACAGTTCCCAGGGGTAGGAGAAGGACTCCAGAGCCTGGCTCTGCTTCACGCCAGCCCTGTGTCCTGGGGCCAGCCTGGAACCTCACTCACCCCCCACCCCCCGCCCCGTGATAGGAAGGCTACTTCCCCCGAGGACCACAGTGGGCTTTGGGGGCCCTCAACAAGCCCCCCTGACACTGGACCAAACCAGGAGGCATTTTTCTGAGGAAACAACCCAGTTTTCATCAACCAGTCCAATTCTCAAGAGGATTGTGGCCTCCAAAAACATTAGGAACCATTAGTCCAGACAAGGCCCAGTGCCCCAGTAGCTTCCCCGGGTTGCCATTCACTCGTTTGTTCGTTTCGTTCATTCAACCGGCATTTCCTGGGTGCCTGCTCTGTGTGGGTGTCATTGTGATACGCAGAACCGTGCACGTGTAAGCCTGAGATGTCACCTGAAGAGAGGAGTGTGTGTGTGTGTGTGTGTGTGTGTGCAGAGAGACAGAGGGAAAGGGCAGACCAAGCCGAGGTGGGAGAGATGAGGAGAGGGAGGAAGGAAACGGAGCAGACACAGGGAAGGGGACAAAGAAAGGAGAGTAAGCGAGAGACGGAGACAGAGGCTGAGAGAGACAAACCCACAGGAAGAGACTCGGAGGAAGAGAAGCAGGTGAGCATGTGGCACCAATGGGCACTGCCAGCCTCCTAATTGATAGCTCTGAGTGAGGCNAGATGAGGAGAGGGAGGAAGGAGACGGAGCAGACACAGGGAAGGGGACAAAGAAAGGAGAGTAAGCGAGAGACGGAGACAGAGGCTGAGAGAGACAAACCCACAGGAAGAGACTCGGAGGAAGAGAAGCAGGTGAGCATGTGGCACCAATGGGCACTGCCAGCCTCCTAATTGATAGCTCTGAGTGAGGCCCCCTCCTGGCTCCAGCTCTAACCTTCCAGATGCTCCCAGAGCCTCCACACCTCACGTCCCAAGGGCGCCTGCCTGGAGCGGGCTGGGGAGGCCGGACCTGAGGCAAAGGCAGCGGGTACCTGCCTGGCCCCTTCGGCCAGTCCAATAAAGGAGCATCCAGGCCTCTTCTTCCCCACTGCCACAGCTCCTCCAGGCACATGTGAGCAAATACCCGAGCACTCACTCGACTCAGGCTCAGACAAAAACAGCAGCCCCCATGAAATCCAGGCAGGCACGACCCTGCTCCCACCGCTCCCCACTGATGATGCCAGACTTGGAGCCAGAACCCTAGACTCTCAGCCCTGTGCTCTCTCAGCCAGACTGGGCCTTCTCAGCCTTTTGGCATCACAGACCTTGAGAGAATCCCATGAATCCAGGGCGCGCTGTGGAACAAAACACCGGCCCACAAGCCCAGCTGGTTTGGCAACCAGCAGAGGACAGATGAGCGGGTTAAGAGCTGCAAGCTGGGCTCAGGCCTGGTTCAGCCATCCAACATCTGCGTGTCCTCAGGCAAGTCGCATCACCGCCCAGCCCTCAGTGTCCTCGCCTGTAAAATGGGAGTGCCCTCTGCACAGAACAGGCAAGGACTGGATGAGAGGAGGTGGGGAAGGGGCAGGCACAGAGAAAATCCCGTGAGCCCTGGCTGGTGTTTTGGTTCAGAGCCCGGAAGGCCACTGACAGCTAAGCACCAGGTGCCAGATGGAATGCCAGGCCACCATCAGCTCCATCCTCACCTGTTGATGAGAGGACAAAGGACAGCACTTGGGAGGACACAGATGGAGGTGTTCCAGATGCTTAGAGCTTCGGAGAACTCGGGCTGTTCAGGTGGGAAAATGAGGCCCAGAGAGGGGCAAGGACCTGCCAAGCCACCCAGAAGCTGGAGCAGGGGGAGAGTGGATAAAAACCCAGGTTTGACTGCCTGCTCCAATTCTGGCATTTTAAGTCTGAGCAGAACTGATCAAGGAATCTCTACCCCAACCTCTTAACACTGGGAGCAGCGAAGGCCCCCACCCTCACTGTGTCCCTAGTGTGGGACCAGGCCTCCTTAGTGTTGGGAGCCCTGCCCAACTCAGCCCTTGTCCCAGCCCCATCACTAAACTGCTCACACCCACTGTCTTCTGGCTTCTGCCCACTTCACCTGTCTCTGCTCATCTGGGAAAGAAGGCAAGCTTCTCCTCTGTGATACCCCCAGCTAATAACTGGTCCAGCTTGCATACCTCCTGTGATGGGGAGCTCACTCTTAGTAACTTCACTGCCCCAGAAGGGAGTGCCCTTCTCCAGGCTGAACATCATTCCTGCTCCTTAACTCATCACAATTTACACTTACATATATTTTACAAGTTTAGTTGTCTGAGCAAGAGCCCTGTCTGTCTTCTTCACTGGTATGTGCCCAGTGGCTAAAAAAGCCTGCTCCACGGTAGGTTCTCAACTATTGAGATATTTGTTGAGTGAAGGAAGGAAGGAAGGAATGATCTTGCAGCCCAGCCCCTGTTAGGTCAGCAGTTCCCAGTGTGAGGAATAGGAGTATGAGGTGGGAGGGGGTGGCCCGCAGGCCAGCACCCCCAAGTATGGTGACCCACACACACGAATGCGTCTGTGTACTACCTGTACCATTACGTCCATCACGCTTTTCTATAAACGAACTCACTATGTTTTAATATCCTTGTTAGGCTCATTCTAAGCAATCATATCTGTGAAATCGCAGTTTTGATGTGCTGGTTATATTTTTCCAATCCACATTAAAATAAATGCATAACTATTAAAATGTAAGAGGTTTGTCTGTGTTCTGCCTAAAACCATCTCTCAGGTAGGACCCAATCTTGCCGAGAGGGGTCTTCTTGAAGAAGGGGATGGTGGAGCTGAGCCCTCCGTTGGCTTCAAGGAAGAGGAGGGGACATGGTAGTGAACAGGGGGACCTGGAGCAGCAGCAGCCCCTCTGTCCACCCCTCTTCTTCACAGCAGAAGGTACCAGAGCAGTTCTGGGGTCATCAGCTGGTAAAGGAGTGGATTTATCCCCCTAGCGAGACCATGGCCCCCTTTTACATTAGAAGAATCCCACTGGGGGCTGGGAGAAGAGGCTACATCCTGGGACCCCATTACCCTCAGAGCTGAAGCATCTCATATGTACCCCAAGGGGCTGGGCCTAGGGGTCTACCCACTGCAAGAAGGAATCAGCCTTACTCACCCCAGATGCCCATGTTGTGGTCAGTAAGGATAAGGAGGGGGTTCGAGTTTTGTGATTTTTCTACTAATAACATGGATTTCTTATGAAATTAAAACTATGTGAATGTTTAAAATGACACTGACTTGGCCTGAATAAAAGTTTAAGTTCAGACCTTAGACTTCTACCTTATCCTCCTTGCTACCCACTCCGTCACTCCCTTTCATCTCCCTGGGCTGGGCATTGTGGTGGGTACCAGGACACGAGGGACTCTGACCTGCTCCCACCATGGAGCCCTGGTCATTACAGTGGAGGTGGTGAGAGTGCCCAGATGCCAGTCCCCATGTGTTCAGCTGGCCCCAAACTCCCTTGGGGCTGAGACACCCTTCCCATAATGCCCTCAACAGCTGGTTAAGTCCCTAAAGTCCAAGGTCATGGCCAAGCACCAGGAGGTGGGCTTGCTTCACGTCCCCTTCCCTTCTTTCTGACACCTACCTCTCCCAAGGGCACCGATGTCACTGTTCACACCACGTATCCACTCTCCTTACCCCTCTGATTTTCTCAGCCTATGACAGAAGCTAGAAAGTCACCAAGGCAGGTTCTGGTCTGGGGGTGGTCAAGTTCGCTGCTGCACAGCTTGGGTGTGGAATGTAGAGGTCATCATCACGGGGCCAAGGGCCTCTCCCTCCTCTCTGGGACACAACAGCATTGCGACCGTGGGCAAGCTCTTCTAATCTCATGGAATCTCAGGGTCCTCATGAATACAGTAGGGCCAGGGGAAGTCCCCTCCCCTTAGGCTTCTTATGAGGATCAAACAAGACAATGCCATTTAAAACCCTAACATGACAATATACGTTTGCTTCCATATAATTCTCACTCTCTCTTTTTTAAAAATATTTATTTATTTGGCTGTGCCAGGTTTGAGTTGTGGCAGGTGAACCCTTGGTTGTAGCATGCGAACCCTTGACTGTGGCATACAAACTCTTGGTTGCAGCATGTGGGATCTAGTTCCCTGACCAGGGACTGAACTCAGGCCCTCTGCATTGGGAGCTCAGAATCTTAACCACTGGACCACCAGGGAAGTCCTCTCACTCTCTTCTTATACAGAGGTGGGTCAGGTAATCCCCAAAGCCAAGCACTAACCTCCCAGGCAATCTGGGCGCACGCTCTCTTGCCCAAGGCCTTGGTTTTCCCCTTTGTGAAATGGGTAGAAGATGGTCCCAAAGGCCCTGCTGGCTTGGTCTGAGCCTCAGTGATTCATTTATTCCACATGCTCCATCTCCTGCCCTGGTGATTGGTGAGGACCACTCTCCCTGCACTCCAGACCCTGCCCACTTACTTGTCACCAGGAGACTTCCCTCAACATGCCTGCTGTCACGGTGGCAGTGAGTTGAATTCCCAGTCCTGCTGGCTGCCTGCGGCTCCCCTTGCTTGGGGAAAAGGCTGAGGGAGCCGCTGATAGGCAAAGTGTCAAAAGCAATTGGTGTGAAGGACTTGGGGAAAACTGCTTGCGAGGGCCAATTCCCCACAGAAGGCCGGGAAACCCTCAGCCCAGGGCGGAGTGTTTACGGGCGTAATTGATAGAATAATCACCCACACCCGAGACAACGGTGAACACATTTTTAACATCATAACCTTCGGAAGACAGCACTCAATTTTTTCCATCTCCCAACCACCAAACTAGCCAGCTTATTGATGGGGAGATACCAACAGTTTGGGAAGGAACGCAAGAAAGCTAGGGTCATTTTTCAGTGCACGGGCTGTTTGCCAAATGGCCTGGCAGCCCCCACCCCCTCCCGCAGCATCCCGCTGCACCCTCCTGGCAACAGAGAAAACCTCAGGACAGGGAATCACTCAATGGACAAAGGCCCGGCCAAGCCAGGATCCTTGTCTGCATTGGGGTGTATTAATAATTGAAGGTGCTGGCCTAGGGATGTGTGTGTGTGTGTGTGTGTGTGTGTG
>SJYA01002112.1:3762060-3789935 GCA_006410615.1 Neotragus moschatus | reverse complement strand
CTTTAGGAATGGTGTCCTCCCTCCCGCTCCCCCCGCCCGCCCGCCCAGAGAGGAGGCGGCGGCGGCGGAGGGATCTGCCGCTTGATTTATCATCAAAGTTTTGCCCAGGCTGGGATTTTTAAAGCGGTACCCGCAACTTCTCCTGGCCCGAGAGCGCAAGTCGGGGCGAAATGGGGTGGAGGAAGCCACCCCAGGGACCCGATTCCTACCAAGCACAACACTACTGGTTTCAGGAACTGAAATGCTCTCCAGTGGGATAAAGAGGAAAACCAATCGACCAGACCCAGCGCGCTCAAAAGGGACTCCTCAACTTTGCTAGCTGGGCGGTGCCGAGGTCAGGGAGGCAGGTGGGGGTGGGTGGGTGGATGGAGGTGAGGGGGAGGTGGGAAGAAAACCGGGCTGAGGCACTGGAGACCTGGTTAGACCTGTCTGCCGCAGGCTGTGTGATCGTGTCCGAGTGTCTACCCCAGGCTGAGCTTCAAGGTCTTCATCTGAGAAGTGGGAATAAATAGCTGCCTTCAGGGATCCTGGTGAGGATTACAAAATCGTGTGTGTAAAGCACTAAGCATAAATGCCGCCCTCGTGGTAGAAGCTCAATAGTTATTATTGATGTTGTTCCCCTTTCTGGGACTCAGTTTTCATGTCTGTGTAGTGGGTGTAAGGCAGTCCAGTTGCTGGGTCTCCTTCTAGCTTAGAAAGGCTGAGCCTTGTGCAGTGGACTGGATCGCCCCCTTCTGGACTGCAGGGCTCCCTCCCTTGGACAGAGGGGCCTAGAGGTGGTGGTGAACGAAGCCACTTTCATTTCCAGGAGCAGGAATCCTAGGAGATCCTCCGATTCCTCCTCTGACGGTTTTACTGGGGCTGTTGAGGCAAACTTCCAGAACAGACACAAGGCGGACCTGTGGCTTCATTTAAAAGAAGACTAAGCACGTTAAATCAGAGACGGAGCTTCTCCGAGGACCTCAGCGAGTCTGGGGCCAAGTTCCTGCCTCCCGGGCAGGATCTCTCCCACTCTCATCCCTTGTGCTTCATCAGGCATCGTTCCGGGCACGGCCCTACCTGCCGCGGTTTCAGCACCTCGGAGGAGGACAGCGTCCACCCTGACACCCATCTTTTCAACCTCACCCACCGCACTTCTTTGGACTCTTAGATGGGAGGGTTCAGCACCATGGACAGACCTGATTGCCTCCCTCGCCCCCGCCGAATGGGGGTCAGAGCTAGAGAAGGCCCACAGCCCTCTCCAGACCACACACAGTTGGATCCAGCATTGTGGACATCACCCCAACTTTGAGAATAAGGTTAGAGCCCAAGGGACAGCTTTCCTCCTCGCGCCCGTCTTTAATTTGTTCTCTCATATCCCTTTCCAGTAATATGGTGGACAACACACCCGTTAGGGCCTGTGTTCTCCAGCAACAATACAGTTTATTCGAAACCATGGACAGCACCCTGAAGCGTCGCGCAATTATTGGATACTGCTTCAATAGGACTGACAGCATTCACAGGACCGGTGTCGCGGCGCTGCCTTCAGCACCGCGGACAAACCCCATCGTCATCTAGCTCCTTCCCGCCCATATTCTCTGGAGTAAGGGCTTTTGGGGGTGGGGGGGCTGATTAACTTACTTATCCTTTCCCTCGCACGCAGAGGTAGGCTATCCTGGAGTGGCCTGGCGTCTTGGACCCTATGAAAGCGTTTCCTCATTCATTAATTCACTTTACCCTCCCTCCCAGTGAAATGGTTTCCATTGCCCCCGTTATAAAGATGGAGAATCTTTTGTTGTTTGGCTGCACTGGGTCTTAGCTGTGGCAGACGGGACCTTTGATCTTCATTGCAGTTGCGACATGTGGAATCTTTAGTTGCTGGCATGTAGGTCTAGTTCCCTGACCAGAGATCAAATCCTTGCCTCCCTGCATTTGAAGTGTGAAGTCTTAGTCACTGGACCACCAGGGAAGTCCTGAAGCTGAGAATTTCAAGATCACATAGCAGCTGGTGCTATGACTGAAACCCAGGACTCTTTTAATCCGAGCCTGAAGCCACCCCAGGAGAATAGAATGCCAGAAATGGGGCCCAAACCCAGGGTTTTCTCCTCTTAAATTTCAAGTTGGAAGGAAGCAGGCAGAGGCAAGGGCACAGGGAGAGAGAGGAGAGAAGAAGTCTACTTTCAGACTGCAGAGGAACGAGGTCAGAGTGGGACAGCAGCCCTGCCCTTATCCACTGACTGACCTGCAGGCACCCTTTCTTCTCGTAATCTGTGCTTAGTCGCTTAGTCGGGTCCGACTCTTTGCAACTCCATGGACAGGCTCCTCTGTCTATGGAGATCTCTGGGATGGGGTTAGATCTCGTAACCCCTGAAGTTTCTTCAAGGACAGATTTCCAGGGATTTAATGAGTTTGAAAAGGCTGTTGCTGTAATGGTTCTGCTCAAAAGCCTCCAATGGCCTTGTCTATTAGAGAAATCTGACATCTCTGGGTTGCATTTAAGGTCCCAGCCTCCCTTCTGCTCCAGGCACCATCCCCCCTCCACACTGTCTCCCTGCACCCATGGTAGCTTCATCGTGTCTTTACCATTCCCTGTGTTTTCCCTCTACACGCATGCCTTCCCCTCTGTCTAGCTGAGTCTTCCATTGGCCAAGGTCCCATCTGAATTCCTCACAGGAAGACATGCCTGCTGGCTTCTCCCAATCTCTGAGCCTCTGTTGGCCCATTACTGTTTACCCAGTGTTGTGCTACAAGTTTACTTATCCGACTTAATCCTCTGAACTTCCAAGCCATATAGGGTAAATGGTGTGGTTTTAAGTGTGGAATCTAGTTTTGAATCCTGCCACCCACCCACTAGCTGTGTGACCTTAGATAAGTTACTTAGCCTTTCTGTGCCTGAGCTTCCTTATCTGTAAAATAAAGATAATAATGCCACCATCACAAGGTTATCATAAGGGTTAAATGACTTGCTACATGGAAAGCAGTTAGAACACTGCCTGAAGAAAGTGAAAGTGGAAGTGAAAGTGTGAGTAGCTCAGTCACGTCAGACTCTATTCAACCCCATGGACTGTAGCTCTCCAGGCTCTTCTGTCCATGGGGTTTTCCAGGCAAGAATACTGGAATGGATTGCCATTCCCTTCTGCAGGGGATCGTCCTGACCCAGGAATCAAACTTAAGTCTCCTACATTGCAGGCAGATTCTTTACAGTCTGAGCCACCAGGGAAGCCCAGTTGTTGTTGTTCAGTTGCTCAGTTGTGTCCAACTCTTTGTCACCCCATGGACTGTAGCCCACCAGGCTTCTCCATCCATGGGACTCTCTAGGCAAGAATAGTGGAGTGGGCTGCCATTTCCTTCTCCAAGAACACTGCCTGGCACAAAGTAAATAGTAACACATAGAAAATACATAGCCATATGCTGCTGCTAAGTCACTTCAGTCGTGTTCGACTCTGTGCGACCCCATAGACGGCAGCCCACCAGGCACCGCCATCCCTGGGATTCTCAAGGCAAGAATACTGGAGTGGGTTGCCATTTCCTTCTCCAATGCATGAAAGTGAAAAGTGAAAGGGAAGTCACTCAGTCGTGTCCAACTCTTCGTGACCCCATGGACTACAGCCTACCAGGCTCCTCCGCCCGTGGGATTTTCCAGGCAAGAGTACTGGAGTGGGTTGCCACTGCTTTCTCCAATATAGCCATATACATGCTGGCTATTATTATTATTTATACATAAGTAAACAGGTGTTCAGAGAGGTTAAATATCTTCTCCAGTGTCTCACAAGACAATTGCAGAGTGTGGTATTTTGATCCAGAGCTGGTGCTCCTGGCATAACACCTAAGCACATCTAATTCAATCCACCCAGCTTAGGAAACTAAGACCCAGAGATGATGAATGAATTCCTCAGAGTCACACAGCCAACCACGGCAAGACTAGATCCAGGATTTCTGTCTGTCAGCTCAGGGCTCTCCCACAATACCATACTGTCCTGTCTGCATTTTCTGCAGCACCTAAACTGTACTTTTCAGTTTATAAATCACATTTACACCCATGCTCTCATATAATTTATGCAACAACCCCTAAGGCCACTATTATTACCTTCCTTCTTATTAAAAAATATTTATCTATTCATTTGGCTGTGTTAGGTCTCTGCAGCACATGGAATCTTTGTCGCATCATGTAGGATCTTTTTTTTCAGCGCATGGACTCTCTAGTTGAGACACTCAGGCTCTGGAGTGCAGGCTCAGTAGTTGTGGTGTGTGGGCTTAGTTGCTCCCCACCATGTAGGATCTTAGTTCCCCCACCAGAGACTGAACCCAAATTCCCTGCACTGCAAGATGGATTCTTAACCACTGGACACCAGTGGACACCTACCTTCCTTCTTTTACAGATAAGGAAACTGAAGCCCAGAGAGTCGAAGTAAACTGTTCAACGTTGCATGGGGAGGCGGGGCAAAGGCTGAATGTGAAAGGACGAATCCTCAGCCCCCTATTCCTCCACTGTGAAATTTCGCCTCTTTTCTGCTTTGCGATCCAAGTGCAGGCTGCAGACACTGTGGAAGCTAAAAGCCTACAGGAGGCACAAGGTAAATGAAAACTGTTCCAGGAAACAGTCTCTAGGAATTCGATAGGGCGGGTGGCTGTTGTCTCTCATCTCACTCTGGGAATGCTCCAGGAGACAGTAAGCTTCCCATCCCTGGAGACAATTAAACAAGCATCTAGTGGTCACGTGGATGCCAGGAGGCAAATATCACAGCTATTTCCACCACCCAAATGAGGCTCAGAAGGTGAACATCATGTTAGGTATTTCAGTCAGGAAAGGCAGTCTTTTTAAAGTTCGCCCCAAGCAGTGGAACTTGCACTGTCCCCTCCCCCCACGCAAGCCCACTGGAGAGTCCCCAGCCTCCCCTTCCTCCTTGAGAGGTGTCACTTGAGCACCACGGCTCTGTCAGTGGTAACAGGCGTAAGATTTGTCCTTTTAATCCAGAATCAATAACAAATTTCATTTAAAAATAAATTAAACCAGGCATTGGAAATCATTCACTGTGTGGGCCAGGGCCCTCTATAGTGCCGTCTAAATGGCTTCCTTCTGCTCATCTATCAATGCCAAGAGCGGGGAAATACCTAAGCTGCCTGATTCATGGAGAAACTACTTGAATGTATCAGCTCCTAACAATGAGCAATTGAGCCCTGAGTTGCACCTTTTAACACACCAATAACATGTGGAGCATGGCTTCATGAGAGCTTATCGGAGACCCCACGGTTGCTGGCTTGGAGGGAGCCCATTTATAAGGGGGAACAATGGCTTCAGTATGTAACCACCTAATTTCCAGAATGCATTACTGAGCTCAGAGGAGCAATGGAATCCTATTAAACTCTTATCTGCCATGGGAGGGTATGAAACCGGAGGGGAAATCCAGACTCGGCAGACTTGGCCGGAAAGGACTGGGACTGACCCTAGGAGGTGGGTGAGCAAGCCCCGGGGAAGGGGGACAGGCGGGGCCCTGGATGGGTAAAAATATGTGCATTAATAGAGCTCTGGTTTCCAGCGATTACGTTTACATCAGCGAATAAAACTTGGCAATAAAACATCGGAGCTGCGTCTCAGACAGCATTTCCTTTTACAGTCTGGTGTATTTCATTCATTATAACAGGAGGCAAGGAGCTAGAGGTGTCCCCACTTCTCCCCCTTTAATTAAATTTTTAAATTATTGCCCAAGATTTGGATAAAGGAAAAGACTTACAGCTTTGCAAATCACCATCCCATCCGATCGAAGCTCCCATCCCATCACAGTGGTGGCCCTGACTGTACCAAGATCTAATATGATTAACGTGAAATGCTGTGGGCATTGCCTGCCTGGGCTCTGGTTTGTAAAAGGAGATGCAAATTTGGGAGAGACATTGGCTCAGGCTCAGAAAAGAGTCCTGGGTTCTGAGACTGGTTTTTGCCATCACCTTCCTGTGTGACCTTGGTCAAGTTACTTCCTCTCTCTGAGATTGACAAGTTCCCTTTTCCCTGCCTGACACATCCATCTGGAGGCTTTTAGAATTGATTAGGGGCTGAGAGTATCCCCCCACCCAGTGCATACTGGGATGTCCTAGGGAGCTTTAAAAAAATAATAATATTCAGTGCACACATGCTAAGTCACTTCAGTCATGTCCAACTCTGCGATCCTGTGGATTATAGGCTGCCAGGCTCCTCTGTCCATGGGATTTTCCAGGCAATATTGAAATGGGTTGTCATTTCCTCCTCCAGGGGATCTTCCCAATCCAGGGATCAAACCTGTGTCTCTTAAGTCTCCTGCATTGGTAGGTGTGTTCTTTACCACTAGCACCACCTGGGAAGCCATAACAATGTTTAGATCACACCCCCAAAATTCTGACCCAACTGGTTTGGATGAGGCTAGTCCTGGGTATCCATTTTTTTCAAAATTACCCAGGTGATACCAGTGTACAGCTGGGGTTGACCACCACTGGCCTAGACACAAAATTATGTAATATTAATGGACTTTAGACTCTCTGGGGAGACTGGTTGTGCCTGCACTAGCCCAGGCCCCACTCCTGGGGCAACCCTCCCAGTCTGGCTGGGGGAGATTTCTGGGGATCTGCCGGCTTACCAAGCCCCAAGTGTACCTTGTGCAGGGATCCAGTGGGCCACAGAGAGGACCCCAACAGAATGGGAGGACCGGGGCTCCTCCTCCTCCGGTCTTTGAATTGAGCCCAGTCAGCCCCTTGTGGTGAGGGGGCTACCTGCCCCAGCTCTTATCTGCAGGGTAGTGCTGGGCACTGAGTTGTGACCTCCTCCTCCCACATCTGGGACGCTCCTCTCCTCTGATGACTGATTTCTTTATCTGTTCCCCAACAAGCTGTCGTCTGCAGTCAGGCCATGTCCCACTCACATGAGCTTCCAGATTCTGAAACTCCTCAAAGACGGCTGGCCATCTTTGAGGCAGACCCAGGTCCTCCTATCAGCATAAATGCTGACCCTTCATCTTCATTCTGCCTCCCTCAGAACTCGTGGGCCACGCAGGAAACCCCTAACCAGGATGAGACCAAGGGCAAGGGGAGGTCAGCTGGCCTGGCCCCTGTCTTTTCTAGGCTGAGTAAGCCCATGAAGACCCTTGGGACCACTCTGAGGTTTTCCTTCTAGATGGTAGCCTGGGTGGACCATATAGAGTGAAGATATGATCTGACACTCAGAATTTAAGATAGTTCCTTTTTTTAACAGAAAAGGGTCATCAAGGATCAGGAGGGAGGTTCAAGAGGAGGGGACCTATGCATACCTAAGCCTGATTCATGGTGATGCATGGCAGAAACCAACACACACTGTAAAGCAATTATCCTCCAATTAAAAAGAAATAGATTTTCAAAAAGAATCAGCCACCATTGCCACCTTGTATAGATGGGGAAGCTGAGACCCAGAGAGGGGTGAAGGCCTAAGACCTCACAGGGAGGAAATGGCAGAGCCAGACCAAGGACTCAGGGCTCCAGGCTCCGACCAGGGCCTTTCCTCCCCGTGTAGTGAGGGGAGGAACCTCTGCAACCAGGCAGCTCCTCCAGAGGCAGTCCCCCGGGGGTCCCCAAAGGGGGCACCTCTCAGGTCCGGAGAACCCTCCGATTAGGCCTTGGCCCTCTGATTTGAACCCAAGCCTGTAAACTGTGCTCTACCAAGGCCGGTAGAACCCACACTGGATGCGTATCTGTGTTGTCCCAGCAAGGAGCCTGATGATAATCCCCATCAAAGGCAATTAATTGCATCAGAAAGACGGGGTTTCTAGGGCCCTTCACCCTGTGAACCGGGTGCTTATTAAACACGACAGGACAGCAGGGTCTCTGCCAATTTTGAGACTCTGCTTGTGGGAGTGTTTTAAAAATCCTGAAATGACTTTAATGGTGTGGTTAATGCCAGTCTAAATATGCCATGGCTGTGAGTAATTAGCTAGACCAACGCTGTCCAGTAGAAATCAAATACGAGCTGCGTATGAAATTTCAGTCTAGGGGGACTCCCTTGGTGGTCTCGTGGCTAAGACTCTGCACTTTCAGTGCTGAGAACTCAGGTTCAATCCCTTGTTGGGGAACTAAGATCCCACAAGCTTCATGATGTGGGGGAAAAAAAAATAGTGGGTAAAGAACCTGTCTGCAAAGCAAGAGGCACAGGAGACACAGGTTCGATCCTTGGGTTGGGAAGATCCCCTGGAGAATGAAATGGCAATCCACTCCAGTGTCCTTGCCTGGGAAATCCCATGGAGAGGAGCCTGGCGGGCTATAGTCCAGTGAGTTGAAAAGAGTGGAACACGACTGAGCACACACATATATACATGCGTGTGTGTGTGTGTGACTGCATGCTCAGTCATGTCTGACTCTTTGCGACTCCATGGACTCTAGCCTGCCAGACTCCTCTGTCCGTGAAATTTTCCTATCAGGAATAGTAGAATGGGTTGCCATTTCCTACTCCAAGGGATCTTCCCGAATCAGGGATCAAACCTGTGTCTCCTGCCCTGGCAGGCAGATTCTTCACCACTACACCACCTGGGAAGCCACATATGTGACAATAAATAAATAAATAAAACTTCTAGTAGCCACAATACAGAAAAGTAAAAAGAATCACCGCTTAGCGGTAAGGAATCCACCTGCAATGCAGGAGACTTGCAAGAAATGTGGGTTCAATTCCTGGGTTGGGACGATCACTTGGAGAAGGAAATGGCAACCCACTCTAGTATTCTTGCCTGGGAAATCCCATGGACTGAGGAGCCTGGTGGCTGCAGTCCATGGCATTGCAAAGAGTCGGACACGACTGAGCGACTAAACAACAACGAAAAGAAACAGGTGAAATTAATAATATATTTCATATAATACCCAAGTATTATTTCAATGGGCAATCAATATAAAACATTATTCATGAGCTGCTTTACATTCCCTTTACGTGTAAGCCATTAGGATCCGGTGTGTCTCTCACACTGATGGCACACATCTATTTGGACTGCTCCCATTTCCAGTGTTCAGTAGCCACTTGTAGTTCTAGACTCTCCTAGCAGACAATGGAGAGCTGGACCCCTCCAAGGGGAGGCCTAGGACTTGCATCTCCACAGATCCCACGCAGGGGAAGGGAACAGGCCTCTACTGAGCACTTACTGTATGCCAGGCACCGGGATCCATGTCACTAAACCCCTGCAACATATCTGGAAAGTAGGTGGTGTTCACCCTATCTTATGACTGGGACAACTGAGGCTCAGAGAGGTGAAATGACTGGGCTGAACTCACACAATGGCTGGGACCAAGGTCCACTACCCCAGGCTTCTGCTGAGGCTCAGTGAGGTGGCCTCATATGAGCCCCGAACCCTCAGGAGTTATTTCCCTCTTGTCTCCCCTCTGGGTCACAGTGTCTTTTTAAGATCTCTGGCTGCAGAGCAAAGGGAGCCTGTGGAAGGGGTTTGCCCAGCCTTGTCCTGAGCTTTGGACAGATGCAAGAACCAGGCCTCCCCTTTGAGGGGTCCAGCTCTCCCTTGTCCGCTAGGGGAGTCTAGAACTACACACACGCCGGGAACGGAGACAGCCCACATAGACGTGTGCCATCAGTGCCAGGGCGGCAGCAACAGAAGAGCCCTTATCACAGTTTTGATAAGCAGTTAGTTGCGCAGTGGGCAGCCTAGGGTCTGTCTCCCCTCCTAGACTGCGCGCTCTGATAAGGGAAAACAGTGTCAATCTGATTTCCCACTGTATCCTCAAGACCAAACAGAGCCTGCCCCAGCCAGCTGCACCTGTGGGTCTGGGTTCACTTCTTCTGGAACTTCCTCCATCCCAAGGAGCCTGATAGCGCCAGGGGAGGCCCCTTCCATCTCTGACAGGCACAATTTGATTGAAAAGGCAGCCCCATGCCTGGACTCAAGCTCCTACTTGCCCATTTACTTACATGTAGTTTGGGACAAGTCACTTAAGCCTGCTAACTCTCAATTTCCTTAACTCTAAAATGGGAATAAAAGAGCCTGTCTCGGGATCTTTGTGATGGCCCAGTGGTTAAGAGTCCTCCTGCCATACAGATGACACAGGTCAATCCCTGGTCTGGGAACTAAGGTCTCACATGCTACATGGCAATTAAGGCCCTGTGCCACAACTACTGAGCCCACGAGCTGCAACTCCTGAAGCCCTCACACCTACAGCCCATGCCCTGCAATGACAGAGGGCACTGCAATGAGAAGCCCTTTCACTGCAACTAGAGAGTAGCCCTTGCTTGCCACATTTAGAGAAACCCGGCACGTAGCAAGGAAGCCCCAGCTCAGCCAAAAAATAAATAAATAAGTGAACAAATAAAATATTGGGAAAAAAAAAAAAAAAAAAGAGTGGCCCATTAAAAAGAGGAAAAAAGCCCATCTCCTGGGGTTGTTTTAGGGCCAGAGGGAAAGACACGCGGGAGCCCTTTGTTCTCTGCTGTATCTGTGTTAATTACCGCCGATGACTTGACTGATACAGGCGGGGCTTCAGTGGACCCTCTGGGCCAGAGAAGGAGACTCTGCCTCTCGGATATTTGAAGACAGGGACCAGGCCCCCATGTTCTCTTGTTTGTGTCCCAGGTGTCCGCAGCACCCTCCACCGCCTGACTGCCTTTGTTTGCTTTCTTTCCTTCCAAGTATGTCTGGCGTGCCTGCACCGGAAGGAGTCCCAAGGGGTCCTGAGGCCGGGTCCATGCCGGTGACTCTTCACAGCACTCATCTCCTCACTCAGGCCGAGACCAGCTGCTCACCACACCTCACAGGACACACCAAGACCTGGGCGGGCCACGCATCACCTCTCTGCCCGTACCCTCCCTGCCGTTTCTTAGCTCCCCGGCTCCAGCCACACTGACCTCCTCGCTGCTCCTCAGACATTCCAGGAACACTCCTGCCTCGGGGCCTTTGCATTTGATATTTGTGCCCCCAACCCCAGAACACAGTTATTTCGGACCTTCCAGCCTCTGATCAAATGTCTCCCCAACCATTTAATATAAAACCTCAGCCCCCACCCTTCTGAAGCCCCTGACTTTTCTGTCTTTCTGAACAGTGACCATTATCTGTCACATTACATGTCTATTTCTTGACTCTTTGCTGCCCTCATTACAGTGAAAACCCCATGAGAACAAGGGCAGTGGATGTCTTGCTCTGCAGCCTGGGTCCTGGTGCAGAGTGGGTGCTCAAGCACTAATTACTGAATGAAGACACAAATGTGATTTTTGAAACTTATTCGTGCTGGTCTCCCCCAGGGACTGGGATGTTCCTGAGGGAGGGGCCAAGCTGCTTTTGCTCGTGACTTTGCTCCTGCAGGGCCAAGCACACAGTGGGCCCTCAGCCACTACTGGCTGAATGGACCTGGACACACCACACCTCAGGAAGGGGTGTAACCTCTGTGCTGTCATGACCCGCAGCTGTCGTTTGCCGGGGGTCTAGAAGGTGCCAGTTCATATGTCAAGTGCTTACCTGTCTTTCCATTAAATCCTCTTAATGCTGAAAGATAGATATTTCATATCCATTTTGCAGATGAGGAAACTCAAGGCTTGAGAGGTGTTCTAGGTCTTCTAGCTGACAAGTGTGGATCTGGGATCCCGCTCAGCTCCTCCTGACCTCCAAATAGGAAATAACACTCACTGCGCAGGTCCTGATGGGCACGGACCTTGGTCACTCTCTTCCTCGCAGTCGCAGAGACCCTGGGAGGTCCCACCACGGATCTCTCTGCTTTTATTTATTTACTTATTTTTGGCTGTGCTGGGTCTTCGTTGCTGCTCGGGCTTTTCTCTAGTTGCAGCGAGCAGGGTCCACTCTTCATTGCGGTCCCCGGGCTTCTCATTGCGGTGGCTTCTCTCGTTGCGGAGTCCAGGTTGTAGGCGCAAGCCAGCTTCAGTAGCTACAGCACAGCGCTTGGGTCAGTCATTGCGGCACACTGGCTTAGGGGCTCTGCGGCCGGTGCAGTCTTCCTGGACCAAGAATCGAACCAGGGTCCCTTGCACTGGCAGGCGGATTCTTATCCACAGGACCACCAGGAAGTCCTGACATCCCTGCTTAAAGATGAGCACCCTGAGACTTAGGGTGATCAGACTGTACTGAAGATGTCACGGCTGGTGGCCACTGAGTGACCTGTCTGTAGGGCCTGAGCTCTTAAATAGCAAAAAGTTCCTTCAGTTTCAAGAGCATCATTTGGGGCCAAAATCTCCGTTGACTGGAGGGGAGGGGGTCCGCCTGGCCCATTCCTGCTGATCTTGGGGTTGGGTCCCTTCCGTCAGGGGAACCTGGGAGTCGGGCACGCCCGACCCTAGCCAGGCCCTCTTCCCCTGCATTCTAAGTCAGCCCTGGCAGCCATCCTCCTCTCTGCACCACAGTCCTTCCCATCTTGAGAGCAGGAGGGTATGATTCAATCTTCACTACAGAGCCCTTCCAGATCAACATTCTAGAAGGAAATGAGGACTTGGGAGTTGACCAAAGCATACATTTCCAACGTAGATTACTTTAGATACCTGGGCTATTGTTCTCCACGCTGAAGGAGATGCCCTTTAGAGCCAGAACTCTGGTGTTAAACCAAAGGAGTGGCATTCTAATGGTGAAATTTCAGGCAAGGATGGAGGTAGGGACAAGTCTTGGAGAACTTGACCCAGACTCTTGGGGCTGGGACGGGGCAGAGGGGCTTCCTCGGGGGTCCCTGCTGAAGTGGAAGCATCACCGGGCATCCCGGGTCTCTCATATCAATGATCTATTGGGAGAACCCGGTGGAGGTGCCGGGTAATTCTATTTAAACGGCTGCAACTGGCTCTAGGGTTTCACGGCACTCGCCAAGGCCTGTAAATCATGCCACAGCAGCTCAGGGAGGGGATAAATTCCCTTCTAATTCAGGAATATCTTTAGCTGTGATCTTGAATGCAGCGTAGCATCTGGAGGAGGGGTGCTTTCAGCGCCTGATTGACAGTGGCTTAGGCTTAGGCAAGGTGGCAGCGAGGCCCGACTCCCCCTGTGGCTGCTCTGGTTTGGTGGGCATTCTCCACGTGGGCTCAGCTCAGGCGTGGAGGAGCTGAGCAGTGAAGGAAGCTGACGGTCAGGCCTCCAGGCCCTCAAGAGGCTTCCAGCTCCACTGACACCGGAGGTCAGTGGACCAGGCCACGTGGCCGCTGGTAGGGCTGTGAGGAGGGTACAGCCTAGAACAAGGAAGGGGCTGGGCTGCCCTGCTCTCCCCCTGCCCTGCCCTGACTCTTCTGCACCTTTAAGGAGGGACACTGACTCACTGGCAGGGAAGAGAGTGTCAAGAGGGGGGCCTGCAGACCACACGTTTTCTCCCGGGTGAGTTCATCAGCCTCTGGGGGACACAAGTCTGGCTCTGTCGGCCCTGACCCAAGCATTTCCCTGCCTAGAGCCCACCTCCTCTTGAATGGCTCCCAAACCCAGCATGACCCACCTTCACCAGAATTCCTATCTTCCCCTCAAGTATGGCCCTCCTCTAAACTTCCCGTCTCAGGAGCAGTCCCCAGCCATCCCTCTATCCTGCCTCTGAGATGGGATCGCTCTCCCCCGGGAGATGGGATCCATCCCCCCAGAGATGGGATCCTTCTCCCCAAGATGGGATCCATCCCCTTAGAGGGGGAATCCTTCCCCGAGCCCTGCACCTCGAGTGAACATCTTCTGAACCCCTTCCCCTACTTAAAACTCTAAATGCTTCCCATGCTTAGAATAAAACCCAAACAGCTTTCTTCTGTGACATCACCACCCGTGGGCTCCCCCTCACTCTCCCTCCTAGCCACTTGGCCTTCTGGAGGTTTCTATAATGTACCTACTCCCTCCTACCACACTTCCCTCTGCCAGGAACACTTCCACACCTCTCCCAGAGTCTGGCATTAGTGTTACTTCTTGGAGGGGTCTATGGCCCCTCTTGAGGCCTCTCTTTAGCCCCTCACCCCTCTCCTTTGCAGCCCTGCCACCCCAAACTGGGCTTGAGCACCCAAGGGTGTGGTCTGATTCTCCTCACTAGAATTCTCTGAGCCTAGCACTTGGTGAATCTCCTTGGCCAAATAAGTTAGGGAGATAACGGATACATAAATGAAGAGCTGACTCTTTAGCTTGGGGAGCCAAAGATGTGGCCAAAGATGAAACAGTTGGGCCTGATTGCTGCAGGGGAGCCTGGGCCTTGCACTGACCCCAGTGCACTGTGTCTCTGGGGTATTGGTCCCTCTCTGTGCCTCAGTTTCCCCAGAAGAATGAGAGATTGGGTGAGGTGACCTCTAAGGTTCCTCCTCACCTTGAGTTGGGGAGGGGGTCTGTGTTCTGGAATACAGAAGGAAGTGGGCAAGTGGCCAAGCCAGGGCCTTGAGGTGGGGCTGGAGGGAGTTAGGTCAGGTCCACATAAGGACAAATATTCCCACAGTCAGAGCTGTCCTGCTGCCAGATGAATGCCCTCAGGAGGGAGTGAGCTCACCGTTGCTGGAGGTATGTAAGCACGGGGTGCTGTGGGGAAGAGGCCCACACTGCCTGGGCAGCTGGACACATGACCAAGTGCGCAGCCTGGAATTGGGAGAGACGCAGATTCTAGGGGTCAGTCTCAGCTCCATCCTTACTAGCTGTGTGACCTTGGGCGAGTTGGTTAGGTCTCTGAATCTCCCAGAGCACTTAATCTAGAAATAGATATAGCCTTGACCTTGCACAGTCTTGAGAAGCTACATAGAGCCTGGAGCTGTGTAAGTGTTTGGTAAGCGTCAGCATCTTCTCCAGCCCAGCTCACACATTGAGGATTTAACTTCTGGCTGGAACACAGGACAAGCTAGCTGCTTCTTCCTGAGTCCAGTAAGGCCTGGCCCCCAGTTCCAGGGTTTCATGGAGTGCTCACTTGGGCCCTCATGCCGGGGGGCCTTGGTCTTGACCCTAGAGCCTAGGAGAAAGGCGGCTTAGACTGGGCCCCTCACCACCCTGGGTGCCTCCTCCAGATTCACCGGCCAGTGGGTTTCTCCCTCTGCCCCCCTTCTCCGTCTCCTCCCTGCAAGAAGCCCCATCCTTTCCACACCTCCCAATCACGGCAAACTGCCTCATCAATCATGTTCTCTCTAATTAACTTCTAATTTACCTCTTTAGTCAAATCTATTTACAATCAGAGACAAGAAAACACGCAGCAGCTCAAGGTGCGGACATGGGACAAACTCTGGGGACCGTGGAGGATCCATCAGCCCTAGACCAGGATGAAAACCCAGTGATGGCTGCAGGCTCTGAGGGGCAGGGGTGCGGGTACCACTCAGCCCAGCATCCAGTCCGCAACAGCCTGGCATCCAGCCCCTGGCATCACCTTGCATCTCCCAGAGGCCTTTCCTGCTGGGCGCCCCCAGCTGCAACTCACTAGCCCCCGCTGCCCTCCTCACTTTTGTGTTCCCCTCTCTCTGGTTTCTCCTCCTCACTGGATGGGAGCTCCCCATGGACAGGCATCCGGCCGCTCACTGGCTGTGTGGCCTCAGAAAACCACTGGACAGCTCTGAGCTTCTGTCTCCAGGTTTGCACAGTGAGGGGCAAAACCACATTGCCCACCTTGCCGGCAGCAGCCCGCCCAGCTGTGCCTGGACCCTGAGCCCAGGGTGATGGACCACAGATCTTGTTTGCTTGGTTTTGTTTCTGTATTGTGGATGTTTTCAGTTTTTAAAATTTTGAACAAATCTCCAACTTCCAGAAAGTGAAAAGAGTTGCTCAGTTGTGTCTGACTCTTTGGAACCCCATGGATTGTAGCCCACCATGGCTCGTCTGTCCATGGGATTTCCCAGGCAAGGACACTGGAATGAGTTTCTATTTCCTTCTCCAGGGGACCTTCCTCACCCACGGGTCAAACCCCGGTCTCCTTCTTTCCTGGGCAGATTCTTTACCATCGGAACCACCAGAGAAGCCCTTACAGAAAAGTTGTGGGCGTGGTTTGTAATACGCCGTTACCTCCAAATTTCAGTGTGTGTTTCCTAAAGACATATTCTTACATAACCACAGTATAACCGGAGGAATTGAGAGATTCATGTGGGAATATCACTGTTGTCTAAGCTCAGCCAGGGCCTGAATTTTAAGCCCACTGTATCACTCACTGGCTGTGTGACTCTGGCCAAGTCACAGGGCCCCTCTGAGGCTCCTTTCTGCATCTGTAAGCGGGTGGTCATGGTAACAATCTCATCTCTATCTTGCAGGGCTGCTGTGGGTGTGAACTCAACAAGCCGCTGGGTGATGGGTAGAAAATAGCATGGTAGAGGGGGTGGGGGTACTGCCCCATCTCTATGCTCCAGACAGAAAGGGGGACCAGTAACTTGCTGCAGGTCACAAAGCATGAAAACTGAGGTCACAGCCCTGGAAGATCCTGGCCTGGAAGAATCAGAACCCTGGGATGGAGGACCCGAGACTCAGAAAGCCCAGTGACTTAGGCCCTACGATGAGGTGGAAGATGGTGCATTCCCTGATGGTCCAGCGGTTAGGGGGGCTTCTCAGGTGGTGCTGGTGGTAAAGAATTCCCCTGCCAGTGCAGGAGACGCAGGTTCGATCCCTGGATCGGAAAGATCCCCTGGAGTAGGAAATGGCAACCCACTCCAGTATTCTCGCCTGCAAAATTCCACCGACAGAGGAACCTGGCGGGCTACAGTCCATGGGGTCGCAAAGAGTCAGACACGACTGAGAAGCTGAGAGCGCCAGTGGTTAGGACTCAGCGCTATCCCTGCCTGGGCTTGCATTCAATCTCTGGTTAGGGCACTAAGATGCCGCAAGCCGAGCAGCCTGGCCAAAAATAAATAATCAAAGGTGGAAAGTGGAGAGCGGAGGGGCAGGTGAGGGGTAATGATTATTAATGGTGCACCAATAATACTAACAGTAACCAATGAGAAAGTCACCTTGGAGAGGCCTCTCCTGGGGCCTGTGGGAGATGAGGGTGGAGGGAAGCTGCCCCAACACCAGGGGCACCAGGCTGGTTCATGGGACTCTTGGAGGGGCCTGTGAGCCATACTGGGGGGGACACCTACTTGGCCCTGGCTCCCGGCCTGTTTGCTCACAGAAGTCCCCCCTCCTCCTTATTCACGTGTACATCCACCCACTGGCTCATTCTGTTCACGCTCCATGTTCCCTCTGCCTGGAACATTCTTCTAGCTCCACCCTTGGCTGCCCCTGCCCACCTCTCAGGTCTTAGCTGCAGTATCACCTCCTTGGAGGGGCCCTCCAGAACCATCTTATTTCCAGTAGAACCCCCTCCCCCCACCAACACACTGTTTAATTTGCTCTTTTGTTCATCTCACCTATTTCTATCTGAAATTATATCATTTCATTCTCTTCTTTTGGTTACTTTGGTTACTTTGCGCCTGTCTCTTTCCACTCATGAGTTCCTTAAAAGCAGAGATGTTTGGAATTCCCCGGTGGTCCAGTGGTTAAGAACCCATGCTCCCACTCCAGGAGGCACTGGTTCCATCCCTGGTAGTGGAACTAAGATCCCACAAGCTCCAGGTGTGGCAAAAAAAAAAAAAAAAAGCAGAGATCTTTGTTTCGTTCCTTCCCGTCAGCGCCCAGCCAGGACACTAGGAGATGCTGGATAAATACGGCAGAATGAACTTGGAATTCGCCCGATCATTAGTGCCTGCCCTGGTGCTGTCAATGTAGGGAATGCAGAAATGGAATCAGACTGGGGTTCCGCCCTCACCTGCTCATAGGCTGCCCAATGTGTAGCTGGGCAGCAAAGCCCAGCCTTCTACACCTAACACCACTGATGGGCACAAAATCTCCTGGAACAGCCCTCTTGGGGGGTTGGTCAAAGGACGAGCAGTGCTCCATCCTATCCAGGACGGAGCTTTGGGGCCAGGCGAGTGTGGGGTCCAGCCCAAGCTCTGCCCCGATGACCCCAATCGGGGACCTGAAATGACACGAGTTTTCCAAGGGGCCCTGAAGGAGGCTCAGAGAGGGGGCAATGCTCCAGCCCGGTGTGTACAGGCTCCAGTTTGTCTCTTTGCGGGGGGGTGGTGGTGGTATATGAACCCCAGTCGGGGAGCCCCTTCCTGGGAAGCAGGGATCTTATTCAAGGACTGGGAGAGGCCTGGAGTCTGGAGACCTCAGGGGGATGGGGTGATGGGGAGACAGCCCTGCTGTCTCCCTGCTCTGTTTGTTCACATCTCTATTTTCCTGCCCGTGTTCCTCATTCCAGCCTGTGTAATTAGGTGTCCAGGGGTGTCTCCGACTCTGTTTCGATAGAATTTGCCTTGTTTAATCAGTAACAGGATGGCTGCCTCTGACAGCTGTTTTTCCCAGGGAAAAAAAAAAAAAAAAGGCTATTTGGGATGAGGTGAGTCAGGAAGCAGCGGAAATCGGGCTTCTTGGCTTAAATTCACCTTCGACACAGACTTGTGGGCGACCCCAGTGCCTGTTCCTTCTCCTCCCTGGGGCTCAGTTTGCCCGTCTGCAAAACCAGGGGAGTCAGACACTGTGACCCCCCTCAGCTGGGACCCTGAGACGTGGGGGCTGGCTGTCTCTTATACACATCTAAGGACGAGCAGTGCTCCATCCTATCCAGGACGGAGCTTTGGGGCCAGGCGAGTGTGGGGTCCAGCCCAAGCTCTGCCCCGATGACCCCAATCGGGGACCTGAAATGACACGAGTTTTCCAAGGGGCCCTGAAGGAGGCTCAGAGAGGGGGCAATGCTCCAGCCCGGTGTGTACAGGCTCCAGTTTGTCTCTTTGCGGGGGGGTGGTGGTGGTATATGAACCCCAGTCGGGGAGCCCCTTCCTGGGAAGCAGGGATCTTATTCAAGGACTGGGAGAGGCCTNGGGTGGGCCGAGCTCACATCACTGGCGGGGAAGCCAGAAGAGAAGAGGCACTTAAATCCAAGGTGGCGTTTTTATCTCTGTGTTCTTAATTGTAATTGCCATTTAATTAGATTAATGATAATTAATAACACGAATAATGTACTGTCCTTTGTCTGGGACAATGACAATGCCGATCTACCGTCCCGAAGCAGAGCCGGACTGCGCTGAGCCCTCCCCTCTCCTCTCCCTGCCGTCTCCCGGGCCCCTCCTCCCAACTCTGTCTCCCTTTTCACAGTGTGCTTGGCACACTGGCTTGTGACCACCTCTGGGCACGCTGTTCTCATTACGACTGTGAAGTGCTCCAGGGGTCTAGGGACTGGTCCAGGCATCCCAAGCCCCCCCTCCACCCTGCAGAACATAGAGGGACCCATCCAGAGAGGGGACTGACACCTGCTGGATGGAAGGAAGGCTAAGTGAGGGGTTGGGTGGATGGATGGGTGGAGATGGATCAATGTATTAATGGATGGCTTTAGCCTCCAGCCAGGGAGGTGATGGAGCTACCGAAACCCCTAGGGGACCCACCCCTGCTCCCAACCCTCCTTCTCTCTGACCAAGCCCAGCCCACTCTCACTCCATCACACCTTTCGGATATGTCTCCTCTTCTTCATCCTCAAGGTCACCTCCCCTGCCTGAAGCCACCAGCACACCCTAGACAGCAGTACCAGCAGGTCCTCTGCCCTCAAAGTCTCCTGACTTAGCCCGTTTCCACCCATTGTGCCCAAAACCAGAAAGTCTTTCAGACTTGTGGATGTATATGACCTGCCTGTCTCTGGCTGAGAACCCTTCCAGAGCTCCTCTTGGGCTTCCAAAAGTACTTCTAAAAAGTACTTCCTCTTGTACTCCAAAAAGAGTACAAGTGCTTGGCCTTGGGATTGGAGCATTCCTTTTTTTTTTTTTTTAAGTATTTATTTATTCATCAGGCTACACTGGGTCTTAGTCGCAGTATGTGGGATCTTTGATCCTTGTTGCCGTGTTGGATCTAGTTTCCTGACCGGTAAGCCAAAGGATGGGAGGGGGCCCTGGGCTGGGCACCGCAAAGCAGAAATGGGTGAAATGCAGCCTCCGCCCTCAAGCAGCTCACAGGGCACGTGGGGAGATGGGGGCTCGAGGGAGGTTCCCTGGGGGAAGGCAGACAGGGGGTGGAAGAGGAACCGGGGGTGGGGGCCCCTCAGGGCTGAGGGCAGAGTGTGTGGTTCTCAATCCCACTGCTTACCAGGCTCCGGCTGATGGGGGTTGTATCTGCCTCTGTCTCTGCCGTGAGGCCAGGAGCCCCTGAAGGCAGGACTTGAATTCTTGCTTTCAGAGAGGGAGCTAGTCTGGAGGCTCCGCAGGGGTTTGGGGACGTGGAGAGCAGGACAGGTCATAGAGAAGGAAGGCCGTGGACAAGGGCCTGGGGTGGGCGAGCAAGTGCGGGCTGTAGGTAGTGGCTGGCTGCTGTTTGTTCCCCCTTTGTTTCTGGAGGATCTTGGCTGAAGGCTTCCCTAGTGGTCCAGTGGTTAAGAGTCCACCTTGCAATGCAGGGGACACGGGTTTCATCCCTGGCCTGGGAAGATCCCTCATGCCTCGGAGCAGCTAACCCTGTGCACAGCAACTACTCAAGCCTGTGTGCGTTAGGGTCCTTGCTCCGCAACGAGAGAAGCTACCACATCGCAAAGCCCCGAGTCACCACAACTAGAGAAAGGCCACATGCACCAACAAACCAGCACAGCCAAAAACAACTAACTAAATAAAATTATCAAAAAAAAAAAAAAAAGAATCTTGCCTTGGATGTTTGATGCCCTTATGGGTCTGCTCCTTCATTCTGGAAGGTAGAAGCAAAGATGACTCAGCTGCCGGTCTAGTGGGGAAGGTGAGCAAGAATGCCCGATAAGATACAGATATAGGGAAGAACGATATGACCACTGACCAGCACATTACAGCTCTTCCTGTGTATCAGTTTGTTGCCGGTCTAGACAGTGAGTTGTATTGTATAGCACGATCATTTTACAAGGAGGGAAACTGAGGCTCTGGCAGGTGAAGTGACTCATCCAGGGTCACGAAGCTGGGGAGAAGCAGGGCTAGATTTAAATTCAGTTAGCCTATCTCTACTAAATAGCTAAGCGATACAGTAGGCATTAACCCGGCTTCCCTGGTGGGTCAGTGGTAAAGAATCTGCCTGCCAATGCAGGAGATGCAGGCTGGATCCCTGGGTGGGGAAGATCCCCTGGAGAAGGGAATGGCTACCCACTCCAGTATTCTTGCTTGGAGAATCTCATGGACAAAGGAAGCTGGTGGGCTATAGCCCATAGGGTCACAAGAGTCAGACATGACTTAGCAACTAAATAGCAAAAGCCTGTCTCTAGCATCCTTGCCCAATGTGGGTCTATGGGGCCAGCCTGGTGAAATTAGTTTGTAGATCTTTACATTTACCCCAGTTATAGAGAGACTTTTGCTTGGAGCTGCTAAAAGCAAGAACTTGTCCTCAGGCCTTGCTCCCAAGAGGGCCAGAGTAAGGTGGGGTTCAGGGGAGAGAAGACAGCCAGCCCAGGTCATGTCCCACCATGGCTACTTAACGAGCTTAACTGATAACCATGAGCCCAGGCAGGCTGCCAGCTGGGTTTGTGCATTTGGCCAGGCTTCCTGGCCTTACACCCCACTCTAGTACTCTTGCCTGGAAAATCCCATGGACAGAGAAGCCTGGTGGGCTGCAGTCCATGGGGTTGCAGAGTTGGGCACGACTGAGCGACTTCACTTTCATTTTTATGCATTGGAGAAGGAAATGGCAACCCACTCCAGTGTTCTTGCCTGGAGAATCCCAGGGACAGGAGAGCCTGGTGGGCTGCCGTCTATGGGGTCGCACAGAGTCGGACACAACTGAAGTGACTTAGCAGCCTGGCCTTACACCCTCTGGCAGGGGGCCAAGAGAGGGGCCTGAGGAGCTCCAGTTGTGTGAGTGCTGGCAGCCAAGGCCAGCATCAGTGACCTGGGGCAAATTCCTTGAGCTCTCTGAACTGCCTTTCCTTATTTGTAAGGTGGAGGTGAGCATGGCCCCTTGCAGCAAGTTGCAGCATCCCAGTCCTACCACATTTGAATAAAGCAGAAAAAGCTTGCAGTGGAGACTGGAGACCTGGACTCTCCTCTGACTGTCACTAACTGAGGGGGTGAACCAGATCCTAGCTCTCTCTGGGCTTCAGTGTTGTCATCTGCAAAATGGTACAATCTATTGCTCACAGATGTGGGGAGGATTCCAGGAGTCAGGCATTTACTCAGTTCCATCATGCTGACACCAGGGTAGTTTTGGAGGGCTGGGCCTGTAGATCCCGTTAGGTCCTAGGACATTCACTTACTTTCTGGGGGCCTCTGTTTTCTCATTTGTGAAACATCTGACCCCAAAGTCTGCTCTCCCCCAGCTCTGTTGTTCCAGGAGTTCAACAGTGGATTTTTTGTCTGTTTAATATTTATTTATTTGACTGTACCAAGTCTTTCTAAGTGGCTCACTGGTAAAGAATCCACCTGCAATGTAGAAGACTCAGGTTCAATCCCTGAGTTGGGAAGATCCCTGGAGAAGGAAATGGCAACCCACTCCAGTATTCTTGCCTGGAGAATCCCATGGACAGAGGAGTCTGGCAGGCTATAGTCCATAGGAGTCGCAAAAGAATCAGACTAAACAGTGACAACAACAACAACCAGGTCTTGGTTGCAGTATGTGGGATGTGGTTCCCTGACCAGGGATGGAACCCAGGCCCCTTGCATTGGGAGGGCAGAGTCTTAGCTGCTGGACCACCAGGGAAGTCCCAGCAGTGTTGATTACTGCTTCCTCTGAAACCCATCTCACCTGCATTAAATGTGGATAGAGTAAAATCCTTGTGTCCAGGGGCGAGGGCTTAAAGGTAAGGGCAGGAGTTTTGTGCCCATTTCCCAGGTAAGGAGAGTGAGGCCCCTGGATTTTAATGGCAGGTCACATGTCCCTGCCCACTGCTGTCTCATGCCTGTTCAAGTCATGGGGCTGGGCGGGGAGGGACCAGACTCCCCTGGGCCCCAGGAAGGCCTGAGGAGGAGGACCTGGGTCTGGACTCTCCAGAGAGTGGGGCTGTGTCTGCTTGAGTGGAGGCAGGGCCTCGGGATTGGGGGGGCAGATTTATTGCAGTCATTCCTCTCCCCCTGCAGCGCCTGCTTCTAATGAAATTTTACGGCAGGTGGAAATGATACGGCTCCGCCAGCCCTAAAAACACTTCTATTTATTCATTAAAAATATTTATATACTGAGCAGCTCTCGGCCAGCCCCACCTGACTCCTGCTGGGCCGGTGAACTTGCTCCCAGTCCTCAGTGCTGGGGAAGGCTCCACCGGGTGGGGCCCCTCCCTGCAGAGTGACCAGCTGGCTCTGCCTCGCCACACCCTCAGCCCTTGTCTCTAACCTGCTCCCTCCTCTTGGTCCAAGGCACCAGAATCTCCTCTTCTTGGAGCTCCTGCCTCCATGCTGGGCTCCACAGTGTGTCCTCCATCAAACCTTCAAAAGGTTCTCTTTGAAACCAGATCACGTCCCTTGCAAGCTCAAAACCCCTCCGTGGCCCTCCAAGAGCACCTGCCCCCTCTCTGGCCTTTTCCCCCAGCAGCCTCTGCCTTACACACGGTCCACTGCGACTTCTTTTGGCTGTTTTCTGAAGTATGATGGTGTTCTCTCTCTCTGCCCCAGGACCTTTGCACTACCCTTTTGCTTAGACCCCTCTTCCCTCAGCTCTTGGACTGCCCCACTCTTTGGCATCATTCAGAGCTCGATCAAAGGCACCTCATCAAAGAGAACTTCCCAGGACACCTGTCCTCAGGATTGCCTGTTAACTAGTCTCCATCACTTTGCACCGAGTTTGTCTCTTGATAATGCTCGGTAATCACTCTGCGTCTTTGTTTACTTGTTTATTGTCTGTCCCACGAGGACGTGAGCTCCTGGTGGGCGGGGACAATGTCTGTTTTGTTTCCAGCTATGGTGATTGTCCAGTAAGTGATGGGGGAGGTGGGTGGTGGTGGCTGATGAACACCCAGCTACTGTGNGGGTTAGGGTTAGGGTTAGGGTTAGGGTTAGGGTTAGGGTTAGGGTTGGGGTTAGGGTTAGGGTTAGGGGTAGGGGTAGGGGTAGGGGTAGGGGTAGGGTTAGGGGTGGGGGGGGGGGGGGGGGGGGGGGGGGGGGGGGGGGGGTGGGTGGTGGTGGCTGATGAACACCTGGGTACCGTGAGCTGGTCACAGATGTGGACTTCCCCAGGCCGGCACCTCAGTCCCCAGATGAAGGAGAGCCAAGATCCTGAGCGGGACAGAGACATTCTCAGGTCTCATGGAGGCTATGGCTGGGGGGGTCCCGATCCCTGTCCCCTGTCTTCTGGGTGTCTCCTGGATGTGCGGGATTCCTGAGGCCCCTGGAGCTAGAGCCTGGCTGGCTGGAACCTTCCTCAGCTGTGACCAGATCATGGCACTGGTTTCTGTGGACCCAACTCTGGCGGCTCTTCCCCAGCTGCTCTCTAGGGCTTCAAGAGCAAAGCCTCTTCCCAGGGGCCGTGGGCCTCCCACAGCCTTCCCGCTGCCCTAGGGGTGGCGGCCTCTTACCTGGGTCCTGGGTGCTTTCTGGATGACCCTGTGAGGTCAGATCTTGCTTGAGGAGTCAGAATGGAGGCTTCATCCCCACCTAGCGAAATCTGCTTCCCCATCACTCAGGAACTATGGAGACTTGAACTGGAACAAGCTGTGACTCTGGACAAACGTGACCCCTGATTTCCTGGGAAGTCACCCCACACATGGTTCTGTCAGGTTCTGCCACAGAGAGGAGCTCATTCACCCCCCGGGGCAGCCAATGAGGTAACCGTGAAACCCCCATGTCCCCGAGGGCCTCATACCATGCAGTTCCCTTGGCTTCGAGTGATGTCCTGTCTCTCAGGCACTGAGACTCACAGCCCTCCTAGGCTCCTGTGAAAGTCACCCAAGGCACAGTGATGGTGCCGGTCCCATCTCTCCTCATCTGTCCTGCCAGGTTTGGGGGCCCCTCACCTCTGCTGAAGCCCATCACCGCTCTCTTGTGACACCCTGTTTGGCCACCATGGGGGTGTTCAAACTGCCTTTCAATCTGGAGTGCATGGTCCCAGAGCCCAGCATGGGGCCTGGCACAGAGCAGGTGCTCAGCAGACGTCTCTCAGGAGATGACTGGACGGAGGCAATGTGGGATGAGGAGAGTGGAGCGGGGAGGTGCTGGGTGAGGGGTGGGAGCTGGTGGGTGGGCAGAGGCGGAGATGGTGGGGAAGGCGGGCTAGGAGCCTCACCCAAGGGTGCCTGAAGGTGGCTCCTCCTCCCTGCTGTGGTGGGAAAGCCTAACCTTCCAGACGTTTCTCGATTTCTCTTTCTGGGAAGGGCAGCCAGGGAGCCTGGCCCCAGGGCCCCCATGCAGGTGAGTATGGCAGCCATCGCTCAGACGGCATGTGAGAGCCACAGGGAGAGAACAGGGGCCCCGCAGGGCTTCTGGGGGCTTCAGTCATGGGGCTGAAACGTCTCTGGCATTTCTGTTTCCAGTGGTGCGATAAGGCAGGGCCCCGTCTCTGCCCCGGACAGTGTGGCTCTGGGGTTGATGAGTGTAGGCTTTGGAACCACTTTGCTTATGTTCCCCTCCCAGCTCTGTCTCTTTGTAAGCCACTGATCCTCTCAATCTGCTTTCCACATCTGTGAAATGGGTTGATGGTCAGAAGTACCTACACCGCAGGAATGATGGTTCCATGTGCTCATCTGAGTAAAGCACTTAGCTCATACACAGCAAGGGCTCCATGAGCACAACTCACATGGCACTCAATACATCCATCCTTATGAAACACTGAATGACTTCACTCATGAGAGAAACGCAAATTAAGACAACAAACTCTGTTCCCTGTTCCGACAGGCAGAGATGAAAATGGCTAACAGGGGCACAGAGACGGCGGGGTTGGGGGTTGGGGTGGCCCTCACGTACACCACTGATGGAAGGAGGGCAACGTGACAATCTATATCACAGTGAAAAACACGCATCCTCTCTGACTTAGCAATTCTGCTTGGGAATTTAAACTCATACATGTGTGAAATGATGTTCTATACAAGGATGTTCACTGCAGCATTGTAACAGCCAAAGATCGAAGACAACCTAAATGTCCATTAACAGGATTAACTAAATTATCGTACAGCTCTGCCATGGAGCTCGGCTATTAAAGGAGTGGGTGGCGGGTGGGTGGGGTACTCTGTGCATCGGGGGAATGTAGAGCGGAAAGCGAGGTGCAGAGCAGAGAGCAGGAGATGCCACCCTTTGCGTTAGCTGTATTTTAATTCACTTGCAAGCACCTAAGACCGCCTCTGAAGGGCTAGTCCAGCTCATTAGCGCTGGCCGCTTGTGGGGAGAGGCTGGGGTGGCCCGGAGAGGCAGCTGGTAAGGAGATTTATGTTCTGAATCCCCTTCTGTACCTTCTGAAGTTTATGCCAAGGGCGTGTGTTAGCTAATCAAGGGAAAGGTGACTGGAGGAGAGCTTGCCATTTTCCTGGCGCAGATAACGAAGGCCCACCGCTGCGATACCAACCACTTTCCATGTGTACCAGCGAGCAGGACAGATTGAAAAATGTGGCTCCGCTTTTACCTCTACTGTGGAGTAAGGAAATCTAATCAAGAAGTTTTTGCCTTCAGGAAAGCGAGTCTCGTTTCCCTGTTGACACTAAATCGACATTCTCGGTAATGGCAGGAGATGCCACCTGGGCACTGGTGCTGCTGTGGGGGTGACTGAAGGATGCCTGCCAGCCTCCCTGACAATGCCTTTCCCCCAGATCAGGAAGGAACGCAGACTGCATGCAAATCTCTCTAAATTAGACACAGCCCGCCTTGCCGCCGCTGAATTCAGGCAGACCACCACAAACAGAGCAGCAAGCTGCAAAGGAGGAGGAAAAGAAAATCTTCATTCCTTTCATGAAGAAATTCTGGCTAACAGTGAATAAAGAAAGTGAAAACAAAATGAGTCACGCAGTCGTGTCCAACTCTGCGATCCCATGGATTGCAGCCCACCAGGCTCCTCTGTCCATGGGATACTCCAGGCAAGAATACTGGAGTGGTTTGCTATTTCCTACTCCAGGGGATCTTCCCCACCCAGGCAAGGATCAAACCCGGGTCTCATGCTTTGTAGGCAGATTCTTTACCATCTGAGTCACTATTTTATTGCCAAGTTTAGATGGGAAAAGGAATACTGCCCACTAGGGTGCAATGTCCTGCACGCAGCTATGAACACAAGATGGACACAAAGGGGCGTTGTTTGAAGGGGGAGCTTGGGAAGCCCAAGAGTAGTGGAAACAAGAATCAAGTTCAGAACCACAGGGCAAATGGGGCCTTTATTTGAGCCCCAGAAGTCCTCCTGGAGGGGCGAGGCTGCTCGGTGAGGCAAAATCTCAGCCGTGAGCAGGCTCAAGAGGTAGAACCAGGCCCCAGGAGCCTAAGGGTGAATAAAATCAGTAACTGCTCCTAAGTCTTAGCCCTGAGTGGCAGGTTGTTAAAAATGGCCAAGTTTAGAGGTTTCTCCTCATCCCATCTCCTTGTTCCTCCAGCTTCTAAAACTGTACACTCTTCTTGATCTTAAGGGATGATAAATCCCATTTCCCCCACCCTCGCCCCACAAAACTGCTGGAGAAGGGGACATCTTCCTCATTTGAAAGTGAAGGTGTGGGTTCAAACTTGATTTTCTTACATGGACTTGGACAAATGAAATCCCAGGAGGCAGTCCAACATAGGAAGCAGGACTGTAGTGGAGGGAGTGAGTGCCTGGAGCCTTACCCATCTTCTCTTCTTTTAAAATATTTATTCGGCTGCACCGGGTGGGGCTTGTTTTCGGCATGTGAGATCTTCAGTCTTTGTGGTGGCATGCATGATCTTTAGTTGCAGCATGTAGGATCTAGTTGCCTGACCAGGGATCAAATCTGGGCCCCCAGCATTAGAAGTGTGGAGTCGTAGCCGCTGGACCACCAGGGAAGTCCCCACCTTCTCTTCTATGTTGGCTTCTGATGCACTTGTAGCAAGCCTGTGGCTCAGGGTAGAAGCCAGCAGAAAGCGGCTAGACAGAACCTCTCTGGAAGGGTAATCAGGTGCCCCCGGCTGCGTCCAG
>SJYA01002112.1:3728225-3753621 GCA_006410615.1 Neotragus moschatus | reverse complement strand
GGGGCTCCCCCCCCCCCCCCCCCCCCCGGGAAATCATCCTCTCCTGTGAGGCCCATCCATTACCTCCTACAGCAAATGGCTGTGATCCTTCCACGAAGGCTTCTTAAGGGAGGGCTAGGGTGACGGGAGAACAGGAAGTGGGTGGTGGGAGAAGGCTCTGGGCTGGTATGTAAGTGCTATCTTTTTACTCACATGTGAATGATCTAGTCGCTGCCCCAGGAGAGAGAGAAATGACCATTATAGCATTTAATACCCTCAGAGGCCTGGCCTGAAAGCAAGAATCTTAATGGACTGAACTAACACTTTGTTCTCCTAATGGATTCTCAGACCCAGGAGAGAAGGAAGTGAGACACAGTCTGATCCTTTGGGGCAATGCTTTTCCAAGAAAAGCCAGCTTCCCTGGAGGGACCTTATTGCTTTCCAGGGATGTGCAGAGTAGAGCACCAATGTCTCTATCAGTCCCCTCGCTGAATCGCTGCTACCAAGGCCGTAAAAAAAACACCTGCCACCATGGTATACAGAGCACCCGTCAACAGACAAGTCTCCTTGGACGCGCCACATGTGGAGAAGGAGGAAACAGTGAGATTACTCGCTCTCTGGAAACGGGCTGTGAAGGAAGGGAGTAAAATGAGGAAGAGGGGCTGTCCTGCACAGAGTGGAATGGGGCCGCACACGAGGGGAACACTGTTGATGTGCCAGGCATTTATATATGCTGTCTCACTGAGTCTTTGCAGCAATCCTATAAGGCAAAGAGCACCTTCTCAGTTTACAGATGGGGAAGCAGGCTTATTAGAGAGCTGAAGCAACCTGCCCAGGTGCAGCGCGGCAGAGGGGCTGAGACTCAAACCAAGAACATGTGCGGGAAGTGAAGAGGGCGCCTCCAAAGCCGCTGGGGTGTGGGGGAGCTGGTCCTTTTCTCTAGGCAGTACCCTACCCTGCCTGTTCCCCATCCTTTGCGGAAAATGTCTCCAAGGGAGTCCAGCTCTGGCAGGGCATCTGGTGTCAATATCCTCATAACGGGTAAGGAAGGCTCTGGAGGGGATATCCTGGGGTCAAGGGGCCTCAGCAATCAGAACAGACATGGAGTGCTGGCTGGGGCCATGCTCCCTCGTGCCTGGTCACCGAATGTCAGGGCTGGCGGGGCTCTCAGAAATGTATGGCAACCCGGAGGGACAGGTGAGTGGCCAGGGGCCCACAGCGAGCCGGCCCCAGGAGCAGACCTCACAAGCCCTGAGTGCTCTCTCACTGGCCCTGGCAGCTGGTACCAGCTGTGCACCTCATGTCGCACCCTCCACCCCTGACCCCGACTCATTCTTTGTTTCCAGAGTGGAATCCTATTTGGAGCAAACCATGGTGGTGCCGGCCACCTTCGGTTACTATAGCTGCTGCAGCAGTTTATAAATATTGAACAGATCCCTCCCAGAGGTCTTGGGAAAGAGTTCTCTTTGCCGTGTGTGTAAGAAAGGGAGAGAACGGAGGGGAAAAAAGAGATGCTAGGAGAAGGGAGGACTTCGGGGTGGGGAGAGGGAGGGGGAGAGAGTGAGTCGGTCTGGAGAGTGAGAAAGATGGGGCAGATACATCCACTCCCTTCTCTCCTTCCCTAGCATTTTCAAATGCTCTTATAATAAAGGCTTTGATCAAGCTCAGAAACAGGCAGCAGTGTTGAATGCATAAATATTAAAGCAAACTTTAGACAGCAGGTTTACTATTCAGACATGGAATCCGAGCTGTTCTGTTTATGTTAAGAGGGAGAGGGAGGGGACACCCCGACTGGAAAATGGGGAAGAACTGTTGTCCAGGACACAGACTGGGACCAGCGCTCACAAGCCGGGTTCAGATCCCAGACCTTTAGCCTTAAATGCTCACCCCTGAAAAAGTGCAGGAGGAAGGGTGAGTGGGGAGAAGAGGAACGTCAGCATTTTTACACGGAAAACCCTTGAAGACATAGAAATAATAACAAAACAGAAACTAGGAGGATAAGGCCCTTGAGGTCTAACAGAGATCCCTCAGCGACAAGGATGGATGTGGAAGGACTAACATGACTTCTCTGGAGGAGAATATTGTGCTGGGGCTGCAAGTCGGGGTGTAAGTTTCATCAGGGACATCATGACAGTGAAACTCACTTAAGGAGAAACAGAAGGAAGCTTATTCTTTGCTTACGATGCTAACAGGGTCACATCCCCACGGACTGTTTTCCCGCAGACATTTCAGCTGTCTGGAAAAGCACCACCACCCCACCCGCCCCAGCAGGCCTTGAAGAGTGAGGTCTGGGTTGGGCTTTCCTGACTGCCTCTGAGTCCAGGCTGTTGCCAGCACCGGTGAAAGGATGAGGCCAGGGAAGGGAAGGAAGGAGTCTGTATTTACTGAGCAAGTATTCTGTTCCAGGTCCCCAGCTGCATCTCTATCTCAGCCATCCTTGGGGGCAATCTTCACTTTCGGTTTGCTTTTTACAGAGGAGGAAACCCAGGCTCACACATGTTATCGACTAACTTTCCCCAAGTTACAGAGTGCCAGAATCCTGCTGGACTGTGCATCTCAGTTCTACCTCTTCCCATTCCTGCCTCCCTAAATCCTAGAGGCTCCAGCAGCCAAGGCCTGGTGGAAGTCACACACACATGAACATGTCATCAAAGAGAAATCCCAGCAGCTTCTGTAACTTGCAAATCTCAGAGGCCAAGTTCAGGTTACCAAGCGCTCCAAATCAATATGGGAACACATGTTTAGGAGCTTCTGAGAGAGGATTTCAAGCCATAAGGAACACAAGAAATCAAAGGGCCAAGAGCCAAGCTCTGAAAGCGTCCTGAAGTCTTTGGCTTAGTCTTTTCGCCACCACAGAGTTTTTTGAGTCAGTAATCCTCTAAGCTTTCCCCTGCCAAACAGCCTACTACCACATGGTCTTAACTTTCACCAGTGAGCGAAACATTCAGGAGATTCACTGGAGGCTTCCACAGTAAGCCCTGGCACAGGTATTTACACTGAGAAGTATTTCCAGGTCACAGGTCCTACTCCACATCCAACAAGGGGGCCACTCAATGTACCCCTGTGTCTACCTATGGAGGTGTCATGTTCCGAGAAGCCACGCTCTTATTTAGTCATCAGCTTCACGGGGGCAGCGCGTGCAAGGGCGGCTGCCAGAGGCTAGTGGAGTGGGGGATGGGGAGGGGAGGGTTTAATGGGTACAGCCTTTCAATTCTGCTGAAATGAAGGTAAGTTCTGTGGACAGGTGATGTGAGGCTGCGATGGTTAAGACGGTAACTCTTGTGCATGTTTTCCCACAATTAAAACACAAAAACAAGCACCTCTTCTTGCAGCCTCTCTGGGTCTTCAGGCTCTCTCCATCTCCAGCAGAATTAACTGTGCTTTCTTGATTCCCACTCCATCTCTTAGCACTGACTTCAGTCTGCTTTGTGTAGCGGTTATTTATTCCTCACGAGATGGGACTGAATCCCCCTGGGGACAGGGTCTCCTCGGTGTGTCTAAGGAGCCCACCGAGTGCCCTGTGATGCCGCTGGGTGCTCTGAAAAGATTGCCGCCCTGAATTTTCTTTCTTGAAATGCTTGAGGAGTGTATCAGCCAACTGGCCCAGTTAGAGCTTTCCTTTCCGCCAGATGGAAAGACCAACTGAGTCTGGATCCAGTTTTCCTGCATTAAGAGCGACTTGGGTAACGTCGCTTAACCTCCGCAGGTCCTGGCTTCCTTGTGGGCACAATGGAGAGTGTAATCCTGCTTTTAGGGCTCTTGTGGGAACAGGAGAACATACATTAAAAGCCTGGCACACAGGATATGCTTGGGAGTGACCACTCTACCTACTGTGACTCTGATTTCAGGAACAATACAAAGAAGCCTGAAGTGCATTCTCAGTAAGCATTAGCCGAGCCCTTCTTTGTGGCATGTGTAGCCTGGGCACCAGAAGATAAAAGGCAGGACGACTGTCATTGCCCGAGTGGAGCACACGGTCCTTCTCTAGTACGGAGACTGCTGCCCCCCAGGTGGGTGCGACAGGCCTCGGGCCAGAGCAGCTACCCGTTCAGGGAAGGCTGGACTTCAGGAGCACCAAGTACGCAGCCTGCAGACTGAGGGACTTTAATGAGCCATCAATTATTTCTAGCTCTCTTGGCACCTCCAGTACAAAAGGAGGGAGGGAAACTGTGAGAAAGGGGGCAGAAATAAAATGGGAAGAGTCCCCTGCTGGGCCTGCCTCATCAGCGTTTTCCTGAGACCCCAAGGGATCCATCAGCTGTCATCCTGCCAGCAAAACTTGGGAAATATGTAGGCCATAAAATCAAAGAAAAAAGCTTGCATCTAATTAGTAAGATAAAAAAAAAAAAAGGAAGCAACCCAAACTGAAAAACAAAATTAAAATCAAAGAGGACAGACTGATGAGCTGGTTCTCTTTATGAGGCTTTGTTTTTTCGTGCATTTTGATGGAATGAAGGCTGCGGTGGGGAGTGAAGGCTTTTAAGAGGTGGGCCTAAAGCAGAAGCCCAGCCATCGCCCCCCACCTAGTCCCGTGGTAGCCTCACCCCTTTTCAACCTCAGCACTGTCTAGAGGGTGCTTGCTGGACCGCATTCACGGGCTGAGGAAAGGTGGACCGTGGTACAGCTCTGCCAGCCAACACTGCAGACAGACGGGTTCCTGGGGCCAGTGTGAGCCCTTTATTGTAACCTTAGCCTTCCATCTGGAGAGAACGCTTTCTTTGTTTGTTTTTGTGGTCAGCATCCTGTGAGGGCATCTTTGACTTGGGCAGTGGCATCTGATTCCTTGGCTTTGAATATCATCTCCCTTGTAAAGACTTCCAGTTGTCCAAACTAGCACCTCTCCTGCCCAAATGAGAATGTCTGCTCTCCGCTGGCCAACAAAGGGGTGCAGGCACTGCCTGTCCCCCCAAACTCACCGTGTACCCAACAGAACTTGAGAGCCTTGTCCAGAAAAACTCCCAACCCCACCTGATGCTCCAGCCTCCCGCATCCCTGCGAGGCCTCCCCTGATGGGGCAGACTCCTTATGAAGGCCACTGACGTCCTGTTCCGCCTCAGGCCGCTGCTCCTGCTGCCTGGGATGTGGTTCCCCCCCGGACACCCTTCCCAGCCCTGAGAGCATCCTCTCTCTCTTCCCTGGGATTCCCGGGTGTGGCCCGTGCCTCCATTCTGCCTCCTTATCATTCCTTTAACACTCTGTTCACAACTTCAATGCAGCCCTTATCACGTTATAATTAGTTTCGAGTCTCTCTCCTCCTAGACCATGAACCCTTAGGACAGGGATCTTGCTGATTCTTCCCTGTCTCTCTAGTCCTGGATACAGAGCCTGGCACCCAGCAACTCTGGCTGAGTAGTTGTTGAAGAATGTATTTTGTTTGGCTCAGTGGTAAAGAATCTGCCTACCAAACAGGAGTCGTGGGTTAGATCCCTGGGTTGGGAAGACCCCCTAGAGAAGGCAATGGCAACCCGCTCCAGCATTCTTGCCCAGATAATCTCATGGACAGAGGAGCCTGGCGGGTTATGGTCCATGGAGTTGCAGAGAGTCAGACAGGGCTTAGCGACTAAACCATGTCCCCGCAAAAGACTAAAAACTCTGTGAGAGCAGGAGCTGGGTGGCACCTCAGCAGTACAGTATCAGCACTGTGCTGAGCCCTGAGGAGTCTCAGTAAATATCTGCCAATTTAAATTCACACAAGGGTAGGGTTTAACTCAACAACGTTTAAAATATTCCCTGGGTGTCCACTATGTGCCTGGCATTGCTCTAGGTGCTGAGGAGACAAAGGGATCAAGCCAATGGCCTTGCATCACGGAGCTTACATTTTAATGCATGAGACACAGAGAACAAGTAAACAGAGACATAAATAAAAATAATTACAGACTGTGATAAGGGCTAGGACAGAAATAAACAGGGTGCTATGATGGGAAATAACAGATGGAGAGAAGTGGATTGATTCAGGATTGAGGCTGGAGGCAGGAATGGCAGATTAACTAAGGGACTGGCTGTGAAGGGGGCTGGAGAGAGAGCTGAAGGGCCAGACCTGGGTCTGGAAAGAGGGACCTGAGAGCCTAGACAGTAGGGGAAAGAAAGTGACTGGGGAGAGGAACAAGAGTGGTGGGAATGAACGCAGCATCTGTGCAGGCTGTTCACCTGCTCACCCGGCCAGACAATTAACAAATGTGTACTCAGAACCCAGTACACGCCCAGCACTTTAAGAGGCACTCGGGGAATAAACCGGGCTCTGAGGGGCACTGAGGCTGGCTCGCAACAACTGAAAATCCTGAATAACCTCAGGTACACACGTCAGGATGTCAGGAAGAAAAGCATCCCCCTACTAGGTGTTAAAAACTCTCTTCCTTTCTCAGAAGATCACTGTTTCGATCATGGGGATGGAGGTGCAGGGAGAAGCTTAAATGCAAGACAGTGGAGCTGAGAGTCACAACAGTTCTTATTGAACGTGTGGGCATTGAAAATGGAGGGTCTTTTAGAGGCTGGGCTTGCACATCGCCGCAGCTGCACCTGAGGGAGGAGGCGGTATGACACCTGAAGCAGTAACTCACGCGCCTGTGACACTGAGGGGGAGAGGCCACTACGGGAGACGCTAGGTGAGGCTCACGAACGGGTTCCCCCTTTCCTTTTTCTCAGGGGGGAGACAATAAATTCCAGTGCCTCATAGGCTCCATCTGCAAAATGGGCACAAGATTTGCCATCCCCACTCGGCGGGCAGGCAGTGATGATCATGTGGCTTCTAGTCCTAGGTTTTGACTCACATGGTTCCTTTGTTTTGGAATGTCTAAGACCCAGCTCAATGGTCCTACTCCCACACAGCTTCCCATGGGATATGAGCCGTGCCTCACTTGTAACACTGCTCACGATAGTTATCATCACATTTCATAATACTCACAGCAGCATTTACCAAGCAAAGAGCAAATGCTCCGCTAGCATTCACCAAGAACTTATGAACTGGAGATACTTTCCGTATATCATCTCACTTAATCCTTCTACCTATTCTAGGAGGTCTCTGAGTAACTGGGTATCTTGCCTGAGGCAGCACTGCAAACAGAAGGAACAAGATTCACTTCCAGGAGCCAGAGCCCAGAACCCAGGGCTCTTAACGTCTCCTCACTCTATTATATATACCATTTACCTCCACATTTCATCTCCCACCTGTAACGGAAGCTACAAGCCACTTACCCGCACACCCTTCAAGTAAATCTGGCCTGATTCCTCGGCCAAGAAGGGGGCAGAATGAGGGTCAGAGAGAGACACGATGTGCCTGCGGTGCCGTCCACCATGACTCTGAACTCTGGTGTTATCAGCAAAGTCCAGCGTGGGCCCCTGCTGCCGTGCGTGCTGGCCTGTGCTGCGTGGCCCGAGGGTGGGCAGCGTGGGCCCCCGCTGCCATGCGTGCTGGCCTGTGCTGCGTGGCCCGAGGGTGGGCAGCGTGGGCCCCCGCTGCCGTGTGTGCTGGCCTGTGCTGCGTGGCCCGAGGGTGGGCACTGCATCATAAAGCTGACCGAGAGCGTGCTCACCGGCCGGAGGCCTCCTGGGAGCCGCTCCAGCTGAGCCAGGTCCAGCCAAAAAGGGACCCGCTGGGGAAGGTGAAGGAAATTCTCCCGAGCATTTCCTGTGTGCTGGCCACCAGGCTGGATGCTGTCATGTAGCATCTCATGAACTTTTCCAAATCTCTTCTAGATCTTGCTCACACAGCTAGGGGAAGGCAGAGCTAGGACCGGAAAGCAGGCGTGCTTTTTCTCCTATACCATCCTGCCTCAAACTCACTTCCTTCTGCCTTAACTCCACGTAGTTCTTATTAGTTTCTTTGTTTTTGTTTTGTTTTGTTTTGTTTTTTCCCCTAAGAAAGCAATTTCCTTTTACTACATGCAGTTTGGACCTGGATTTTTGTGTGTGTGTGTGTGTGTGTGTGCTTAAATGTCCAATCCCTAGTGCTTCTTGTTTGTGTTTTTAAAATTCTGGAAGTGGAGAATCAGAGGCAGAGATTAACTAGGGTAGTCTTTGGTATTCTGACAGGATGATTTGGACACAGACCGAACTGGACAACACACTTAAGCCTGCAGTGCAGAGAACGCCACGCACCAAATTCCAGGCATATAGACAGAGATGGAAAGAAAGCATCATCTAATTAATTCCCTGGAGCCCCAGACCCAAGCAACATCCAACTCACCCTTGATGATGTGCCTGACGATTTTGATGGAGCTTCCACGCATATTCAGGATCTGGTGAACCCTCTGGCGAATCTAATAAGGAAAGGAAAGAGTGGACAGAGAAAGAAAGAGCATCATTTGTCCTGGGAGACATCAGAATACATCACACTGGGAGTAATCTCTTCACCCCCATCCCTGAGAAAGAGGGCCCACGCAGAGGGAAGGAATTCAAGGACTGCGTGATCCGCTTCCTTCTTTGAGAGACTCTCCCCTAAGCCGGTGGCAGGCAAGGAGGCGAGGATGGATGGGCCACTCAGGGCAGCCCCTCCTACCTGGGGCACGTTGGCGTTGCAGATCTCGGCCATGATGTAGCAGATGTGCTGGAGGACAAACAGCCCGGCGTCCAAGCGCCGGAGGTAGAACTCATCCTCGATGTCACTGTCTATGATCTCTCCACGCCGGACCATGTCCTGGAAAGGAACGGACATTGGGGAACAGAAGCCAGACGGTGAGTGGAGGAGGAAGGAACAGGTTTCCAGCCCTCTCACGATTCACAAAACAACAGTAACGACAACTACAACAACAAAAGACAACCACTCTGCCTTCATCTGCCTCCTGCTTGTCTCACTGCTCTAAAGCGTCTTCTGTTCTCATTGGTACCGGACTAGAGGCTCACGGAGTCAAGACTACAGTCCATAATTTTCTCTATACAATGACTCAAGGCCAAAATGATCTCATCCACACATTCAACCTGAAAAAATAGGCTGGTGGGGACATAAATCTATCTGCTTCGACTCATTCTTTACTCTTTGGTTCCCGCCTCCATCAGTAACCTCTCCACAAGACACACTTAACTCTCTTTTTCTTCCAAATTAAATTAACCTAGGGAGGAGAGGTCCGCTTTCTCTACAGTTCTGTTTTGGTGCCCTCCTGATGGTGCAGGTGCCCATTCTGCGTGTCCCTTCAGGCTTATATTTTGTTAGATAAAAAAACACCAACCTTCCCGTTTCATTCCACGAGTTCAATACTTCCTCAAGATCAAAGAACTAATCTCTTTCCTCTTTAGGGCGTTTCTTTCCTAAAGTTTTGTAACCCCAGACCTATCAGACTTGCTCTCCCCATATATGTTCCTACATAGTGGATTCTTTAAAAAACAAACCTAGCTTTATCCAGATACAACTGAGGTACCATAGTGGTCAACCATGTAAAGTAACAGTTTTGTGTGTAGCCAGAGTCATGCAACCACCATCACAGCCACTGCGGCATACTTTCACTCCACTCCACCCCAAAGGCCCTCATTCAGGGGATGATCACCAACTCTGGCAAGACAGCTCTTCTTCCCGTCTCAGGGCCTTTACTGCCTTGCTTCCTAAGAGTTCTGGGATATCTCTCATGCCAACACTATAAAGCAACCTCTCCTACAGAGCCTTGCTTGGTCATTTAAGGATAACGAAAGTCCTTTCCCAAATTCCTGACAGTACCCTTGCAGGCCACTCCGTGGCATGCTGTCTTCTGGCCCGCCACATCCACACGGATTTCAGGCACTATCGGCTCCCTGTTTCTGCAGCTCCCTCTGTCTCATGAGGGTGGGCCGTGAGCTCTGTGAAAGTGGGGGCTGAACTCTGTCTTCACATCCCCGGCTCAGTGAACACCCGGGCGGTGAATGAGAGCAGAGAGACATGACTGCTTCAGGCTGTCAGAGTCGGAAATGGGCGGCGGACTCGCTCTGCACGACTAGCAGAGTGGTCTAAGAAGACAGGTGCTTGAATACATGCTTCTGATGGCAACAATCCATTTCTTAATTCTGTCAGTGGTTTTATGGCCATGGTTCCCTCTGACAATTCAGGCACCTGTCACTGACGGAAGCCCTGGGGACCCTGCTTTCCACTCTCCCAAACTCGAAGGACTTACCACTGTGGTCATCAATCCCCACCAGCATCCTTCAGAGACTACTTAGACGCAGATAACGCACTTCTTTATTTGCCCACGGGGCCTGCCTGTAGCTACTTTTCATCTTCTTCCTAAAGGCCTCTGTCTGTGAGGCAAAAGAAGGCTCTAGGTTTGCCAGGCCCGGCGCCGCCTGGTAAAGCACCACCACTGATTCAGAGCTCTGTGTAGTAGCAAATTCCTTGGTAATCTGGTGATAGTGTTAATGATCACGAGGTAGTCAACGGAGCACTGGACTGATGTCCAAGGAGTTTAAAAATAGAAGGGCCTCTTTAGTTTCTCATTTGCTCATAATCATAACTTCCTGCTTCAGAACTCCTAAGTGTTCAACAGCTGGGGGCGCAGGAAGGAAAATTACTCTTTGACTTCCACTCATGCAAAAAGCATTTGCGGCTAATACCTCACATTTCTATAATGCGGTGGAGTTTAAAGTGGTATTATATATATGGTCCTTATTACCAAATTTAAAGTGAGCAGGGAAGGGATATTAATCCCGTTGTACAAATTAGAATCCAAGGCACACAGAGGTTAAGTAAGTTGTTCATAATTACATAATTACCAGTTACTCGAATATGGACTCCCCAGGGATAGGAATCTTGTCTGATTCATCTCTGAGGTGGAAATGAATAACATGAGGCAGAGTGCTCAGATCTGGACCCTGCTTAACTACCCTGTGGCAAGAACACCGTTCCAAGCACTGAGTTAAGGCAGAAAAGCAGTAAGAATGAAGCTAAGCGGATGTGCTGGTCTTAGTCACCAAGGAGCTGCCGGTCTGACTGGGAAGATCACAGCAACACAGAAAATGATCAAAAAGTAAAGGGATACAGTGTGTCCACAAGTTTAAAGTAATTACAAGTGGTAGGTGCTAATCAGGGTTGGTTATAAGACACTGGGAAGAAGTGACTTTTGGATAAGGCTTCAAGGCTTCTGATCGGTAGACGCAGTAGGATGAATGACTTAAGAATGAAGGCAGGGACTCCCCTGGTGGTCCAGTGGCTACGACTCTGTGCTCCCAAGACAGGGGGCCCAGATTTGATCCCTGGTCAGGGAACTAGATCCCACACATGGCAACTAAGAATTTGCATGCCGCAACTAAAGATGCCACGTGCTGCCACTAAGATCGAAGATTCCGTGTGCTGCAACGAAGACCCGGTGCAGCCAGAGAAATAAATATTAAACAAAAAATAAACTGAAGGCATTTTTGTGGCCTGAAGCCTTATGCAAAATGCATTATGCTGTTCACACTTTCTGCTTGTTGGCCTTCCCCCCCTGCAACACACAACAGCATAAACAGACCTGCCCTCCCTTCTCTGGCCCCCTCACGTTTGCTTGTAATGTTGGTACTCTCCCCATACCCCAATCTCTATCATAATATATTTAAAGTCTAAAATGTGATATTCCTTATACAATTTTTCCTGAGATATTTAAAAACTTGTACCCTACAAAGCACCTTGCATATTACTTTCTGCAAAGCAGACTCTCGAAAAGCATTTGTGAATCTGTCGGCCAGAGAAGTGAGACGGGATGAGCTGCAGACTACGCTGTGCAGGAAAGTGAATGAGGACGTGTGAACACCTGTCTGACGGACATGGCGGCTTCAAGTGTTGAAGTGTACAGCTCATAGGTTGCAGTGTCAGCCTATATGAGAAGCAGATCAGATGGAGAAGAGATGAGGGGTGGAGAGGGGAGAGAAGAGAGACCAATCCCTCAGTGCAAACCTGGGAACCTGGGGAGAAACATATTCATTCATCCACTGATAGCGAACACTAGCTCAGTGTTCCTGAACACTAACTATGAACCAGCTATTACATGATGTGCTGGGGGCAGCAAAGATAAATAAGACAGTCTACAGAATCAAGGAGATTAAAGTCAATGAGGTTAACGGGTATGAACAAACTTCTTTTTTAAATATAGTAATGGCCATTATGAAGGAGAATTGTACTGAGTGCCAGAAGGAGAGGCTACGTTTGTTTTGTTTGGGTTATCAGGAGAGTTCCAGGAAAATAACATTTGAGCTGGATTTTGAAGAAGCATGACAAGCTGGAAAGCACATTCTAAGCAGAGGGCATAACAATAGCATGGGTCAGCTTGGCGAGGGTGGAGGAGAACAACAGTGGGATACCACTGTTACTAACAAGAGGAAGAAGGGAGTGTTTCTTTGCTTCTTAGATCCTAGCTTCTGGCACAGCATAGTTTTTGACTGATTACTAACTACCAGGCATTGTGTGAGGCAATCTGAATAGTAACAGTTGCCACCATCTACCTGCCTTGCGGGAACAGCTTGTGTTTGCTGAGGGCTTAGCACAGTGCCAAGTGCTTTACCTACACTGACTCCATTACTTCCCACAAATACTGTGAATGAGATGGTTAGATAGCGTCACTAACTCAATGGACATGACTCTGAGCAAACTGGGCGATAGAGGAGCCTGGCATGCTGCAGTCCATCAGAACGCAGAGAGTCAGAAACGACTTAGTGGCTGAACAATGACACCAATAGGGATCATCGCCCCCATTCCCAACGAGGAAACTGACTCAGGCCGAACAACCTCCCTAAGGTTAGTGGGAGGCAGGACGGGGGACTCAAATCCAAGTCTGTGCTCTCTCTTCATGCTACCATGTCTGTGGAGGCATGACAGATTTTAGAGCTGTTTGGAGAACAAAGGAAGATACTAAATTAGAGTAGTAGAATGGCTTCAGAACAGAGCTTAGCAAAATTAAATTTCTCCAATGACGTCAGAAGTGCCCCTGGTAGTTTTTCCTTTTTCACACTCTTCCCCACAATCTGATCCTCTTTTAACCAGACGTACTGTACCTTCCAGTTTCTCCAAATGTTGTCATGTGGAAAGGAAGGACCCAAGAGAGCACTGCCAAACCCTATTTTTTCCTCCTTCCCCAGAACTTCAAGACTCCGACAATGTTCACTTCGACATTCTACTTTTAGACACGAGGCAGCATGATTTGAAAGTGAAATTTTCAAATGCAGATCTGAGATAGGATTGCAGCTCATCTCCAGGAGAGGCATCACCATAACTGCACTGAACACACACAAAGATGAAACAGAGATTGGCATCGAAGGTGGGAGTTTCTGCCCTGACAGTTTTAGAAGCATCAGAGAAACCAGCACGGAGAGAAGGTGACTGCTGTCAGGACAGCACCTAATCTAGCCCGTTACAACTCTGTGGCACGGAATATTCACTGCTGAGTGGATTCAGGGAAGGAGAGCACAAGTGTGTACTCCATGTTTAAAGGGAAATTTTAAAAAAGCAAGGTGATGATGTATTATTCTGATGGAAAATAAGGAAGTTTGGGTAACAGTTGTTTAAGGCACATTTTCTGAAGTTCTGGTCTTTAAAAAAGAAGCAGGATGGTATGTCACCTTTATTATCCACGCCTGTCTTACTATACGTGAACAGAGCCAACTTTTTATAAATGGATTCATGCATTTCTGGCTCCTTCTCTTCGTTTCTAAGATACTAGATAACAATTCGATCTTGCGATAAGAACCTGATACAGTTCTTTGGATTTCTAGTGTGAGGAAAAAGAGCTAGACATCTGAAAGAACTAAGCACATGGGATCAGATCTCAACTCAAACTTACTAGGGTCCATAGGCAAGTCATTTAAATATTTTTGGCTGTGGCTTCTTTGCTTGGAAACTAGAAGCCTGAATTGGATCTGGGAAGGGAAATAGGGTTCCTGAGCGCTAACTCTAATCCACTAGAATGGCTATAGAGAACCAAATTGGCAAAGTATTGTGAAGCCAAGTTGGAGCTTAGTTGGGGAAGAACACCGAAATCTATCAGCACTGTAAACACCAGTCTCAGGTGGGGAGTGTACAGGGCTGACTTTCGTCTTCCCTGATCTGATCTTCTTGAACGTGCCTTTCAGCTTTGATAACCTGTGGCAAATCTAGCACTAAAGCACCTTAACAGCCAGAAGCAATGGGTTTTTACCCACATATGGGTAAATTGATAGACTGGAGCTGTTGACAGACAGTGCTCCGAGACAGTCAGAAGAGCCACTGGGAGACACGCCTCCAGTAGTCGTCACCTCAACAGCAAGTGGTGAGCACTGACAATTTGCTCATCCTGTCATCAATAAAGTAACTTCCCTGTAAGAAAGAGACAACTCTTAGATTTACTGGTACATTAGAGGAGCTATTTTAAAACAATATGAATGTCTAAACTGAATGCTCTTAAAATGGGAACATGATTAATAGAGATTAAAGAGAAATTCCCCCAAACCAGTAGCCTCCTTAAATATGGTAAAGATATTGTACTTTACAAAATTTCCAAGTGAAAATCTATATACACATTGAACTGTATTTGAAATAGGGCATGAGAGTTAAGATGTAAAGGATGTCTTCCACCAGCTAATGCATTCAACTCTCACGTTTGAGAAGAGGGGAGGTGACTGTCTTTTCTGTGCAGCAATGACAACTCAACATCCACGTATGGCATTTTTTTACTTTTCAGAGCAGAGGACCTGCATTAACCTCACTTGCTGTATATGCTCGGTGTTGTGTGTGCACAGGAAATACCATTTTCAGATTTCACAGATGGAAAAACTGAGATAGACATCAAATGACTGTCACTGAGTTTTGCTTAGAGACTTTAGTGGGATATGATTTCCTAGTCTAAGACCTTTTCCTGTTAGTCCTTTTACTCTGACAAAGGATGGGTGAGGGACTCCTCTGGTGCTCCAGTGGTGAAGAATCTGTCTTGCAATGCAGGGGACATGAGTTCAATCCCCAGTCAGGGAACTAAGATCCCACATGCTATGGAGGAACTAAGCCTGCGTCACAGCTAGAGAGTCTGGACACCACAGCGAAAGGTTCTGAATGATGCAACAAAGATCCCACATACTGCAACTAAGACCTGACACAAACGAATAAATAAATATGGGGGGAGGGGAGGATGGGCGGGAAAAATGGAATAACAACAGCAAAATTTCCTGGGTACTCACTGTGTATCAGGCACTGTGCTAAGCACTTTCATGAATTTCTCACTTTCCTTAAACCCCAGGAGGTAACAAGAATCATAACTAGTTCCACTTTCAAATAAGAAACTGAGGTTTAAGGAGGGGAGAATTCTCCAAAGGTCGCAAAGCTCAGAGTTGAGTAAGTGTCAAGAGACGGGATAAAAACCCACATGAGTTTGGCTCCAAGCCTGTGATCACTTCTCTAGTTCAAAATGTCTTTGTTTTATAGACCTTTTCCAGTATTAGCCTATGAGCAAATAGATGGGGTTTTTCTTCATGCTGTATCTGGGAACCACTGCAAATGACCAGCATTAAATGTAAGATCATCTGGCTCCTTTGCCTTTCTCTTATAAATTGAAGAAACTTATAAAAAAAAGAAAAAAAAAACCGAGGAGGGATCTCTAGCTAGACTAGCAAATTCCAGGTGTAATTCAGGAGAGTTAAAAAAAAAAAACAAAAAAAAGACAATCTGAAAGGTTTTACTTTGTTCATTTCATAAGAGAGGGCTAGAATAAAAACTTAGACGGTAATTCAGTGAATAGCACATTAAGTAGAACAGATTGCAATTCAGGGCAGCATAAGCCTGTTTGGGGGCTGCTAAAATAAACAGATTCATCTCCAAAGTCACACACAGGGAGGTGGTGTGTGTGGCATCAAGGTGCCATTGCTGCAGGGCTGTGTGTGTGCTCCCCCTCCCCCTGCCACATCCTCACTTATAAATGTTAATCTGTCTTCAGAGTGCTACCAAATCACTACCTTGCCAGGTGCCTCTATCTCTCTCCGCAGGCAAGTTGCAAGCCTCCAAATGCGCGTGTGGATGCCACTTCTAATCTGCCCCTGACAGGCGGCCAGCTGCCCCTCGCTGATGGAAGGAGACAGTCATAAAAGAAGCTGCTATGAAGCCAATAGGAATCCCTCTTTCCTTAATAAGCGGGGACATGGCTCCGAACCCCAGCGGGGGTCACTGCTACTGTGTAGTCATGTGTAGTCATGGGCAGGAACTGCCCCACCACTGAGAAAAGGCCAATTTCCTTTCTTCTTCCAGAGTAAAGGGAGAGACAGGTAAGTGGAGAAGGAGGAGGCACAAACAGCAGCCAAACAAAATCTTCCAAGAGCTTCTGAAACAGGGCAGACGGTGAGAGAGGAGACAAGGGACTGCAAGTCATTTTCAGCAGGGGAGACAGGCTGGAGAATTAGTGAAAGGAATTTTTTTCTGGGAATTTACAGCTAACTGATAGCAGCTCTGATAAGAACCCAAGGATATCAGGCCAGAGTTTGCAAAGAGAAAAGAGACTATGTGTTAGGCCGGCCTTAACACATGAGCATGTGCCCCTCTAATAAAGCTACCATGAAAACTAAAACACACATATATACACACCAGGTAAGGCGTTTCCCAAAAGAATGGCATCTGTGTGTGGCAGAGCTGGGATTTAAACCTGGGCTATCTGATGCCAGGGTTCATGTTCCTTCTATGGTAGGTAGCATGACACCTCCGTCACAGGTGGCATAACATCGACCATCTAGATGGACTGAAAACAAGCAAGCAGACTGCTAGACTACTCATTCACTGGATTTTGACAACATATAAGACAGCCTTGTGGCTCCGTGGTGAAAAATCTGCCTGCCAATGCCGGAGACGAAAGAGGTGCAGGTTTGATCCCTGGCTTGGGAAGACCCCCTGGAATAGGAAGTGGCAACCTGCTCCCGTATTCTTGCCTGGAAAATCCATGGACAGAGGAGCCTGGTGGGCTACAGTCCACGTGGTTGCAAAGAGTTGGACACGACTGAGCACACGCACACTCTCCCAAGCCAGCCTCGAGAAAACCAGGGCTTCTGTGAAATGCTGTGGGAGAGACTGTGAGCCCACGGAGAGAGGACAGAGAGGATGAGAAAAGCAAAACAGAGTGCTCAGGGCCAGGGACTTCCCTGGCAGTCCTGTGGGTAAGACTTCACTTTCCAATGCAAGGGGTACAGGTTCGATCCCTGGTCAGGAAGCCAGGATCCCACGGGCCTCGTGGCCAAAAAACCAACACATAAAACAGAAACAGTACTGAAACAAATTCAATAAAGACTTTAAAAATGGTCCACATTAAAAAAAAAAATCTTTAAAAGAATGCTCAAGGCCTTACTGCAAGGGAAGAGGCAGAGGAGCTGGGCCAGGACCCAAGTCCCCCAACTTCTCCTCTAACGGTAGAAAGGATGATTGTGATTGGGAAGGGGGCAAGCAGGGAGGGAGGAGAGAGTGGGGAGTGGGCATTTGGCTAAATCTGCCTCTAGGAAAGAGGAGCGGGAGGGAGGGGAAAACACTACCCCATCCCCGCCCCCACCAGCTCTGGCTTCGACTGCAGTAAGCTGTGGTCTGCCAAATCCACAGACTGAGAAGTTTGGGAACCACTGTTCAAGGAACAGCTGAGAGGAGCTCTCAGCAGGATTCCCTTTTCTTCCTGGCTTGCCCAGAAGCTTCCAGCACAGTTAGCAGAGGACCTGACTGCAGTCTCATGCTCCACTGTCTATACAGCTTGGTGGGTGTGCTTTATGATCACGGACCTCACTCACCTGCTCCTGCGCTTTACCTCCTTTGTACAAATCTATAAATGCATGTCAAATGCTAAGGAAATCGTCAAAATCTGTCTCGGCCATCAAGTCCTGTGGATACTGTTTCATTACAAGAAGTCCGTCTTTCTCTTTCCAGGATAAAGCCTGGGCTGATTTAACTGTGGCAAAATTAGCATGCAATTTGTAAGTCATTACAGTGCAAAGTATGTGGTGAGAAGGCTTTATTGAATAAACCTGCTGAGAATAATTTCCCCAGGAACTAAAAAAAGGGAAACCTCTCTCCAAGGCTCTTTCCTTCCTTTTTTAAAATCCCTACCAGTACCTTAATAATTATCTCTTATTTCTGACATGCAGAAGCCTGGTATCCCTGTACATTGAACAAGCAGAAGCCAGAAGAAACCCACAAGAAGTCAGGACATCTGCCTAACAACAGCGACCTTGGTATTTTCTGGGCTTCTTGTTGCTTGGGGAGTCAGGTGAAATCTGCTGAGACAAGCACCCTGGGTATCTACAGACCACAGAGAACTGCTGCTCACTCCAAGAGTCTCAAGAATTACATGCCCTTTAAAAGTTCAGGTCAAATCTTGCTAACCAGGAAGCCCCAGGGTATGTTCAGATACTTTGTGGCCCTGGAGTCTCATGGACACTGAATATAACATGAGAAAGCAGTGGACAACTGCCCAAGACGTGGAAGTCTCTGCTAGTTAACAGTTCTTGCAGTAACGCAATTGGAACTGAGTCTGTATATAATATAATTATCAGTCTGTCCTACAGATGCTTCTAAATAAGAGGCTTTTAATACAGCTACAGATATGCCACAGAATGTACACAGTTGTAGAAAATACTTTTTTTGATGATGGGGCTATTCAGAGAAAAGACAAATTAGGGTTAACAATGAGAGTTTAGATATAATGTAGGAAACTCTGGACTCTCTATCTTCCTGACACCCACAGACAAATATTAATTTTAACTCATGAGTAGTTGTCTTTCATTTATTGCATGTTAATCACTAAGTAGGTCCTGGGAACATGATGAACAAGAGGGATGAGAGTTGCAGAGAGAGAGTCAACAAATGTATAAAGTAATCACAGGTCAGGAAGGAGCACTGGCAGCTGGGGGGCGCTGCTTCACACGTGGCAGGGGGGTCACTCTGAGGGGCTGACATTTCGGCTGAGACCTGAAGGTGGAAGGAGGCACCAGCTTGGGAAGAGGCAGGACGGAGGGAGAAGCAAAGACTATAAGAGAGGAAGCTAAGGCACAGCAGCAGGAGAGGAAGGGGGAGAAGTGGGGGGAGGGTCTGAGATCCCACAAAACCACGCAGCACAGGGAAGGAAGAAAATACACGTATGCGGAGGGCTGGGGTAGAAACAGTCCTCACAGAGAAAAAAAGGAAAGGTTCTCTCGCAACTCTCCACGCCAGGACCCGTGAGAGCAGCTTTCACCTGTGTGGTATCTATGTCACCGAACTCTGAAACGTGTAATTCCTCACACACCCACAGGCTGAGATGTGCACCTCAAAAAACAGAACACTAGAAAGGAAGAAAAGAAAGCTGGAGAGATGAGGCTGTGTGTCTGTAGTTGGAGAACCTGAAGCAGCTTGGCTGTAAAGTCCATGCTCCCCCATCACACCTTCTGTTCCTGGAATATAACTTAGCAGCTGCCCCCAAACTTAACTTGGCCTCCCACTGCTGCTGCTTTGCTCCTGTTCCTGGAAATGCCCTGTATGTCCCCTTCTGAGGTGCAGCTCGGCTTCTGCCTCATCCACAAAACTGTTCAGGGTGACTCGAGGTGCAGATGGCTCTCCCTGTGCCTGATTCGTCCAACCATCGGCAGCAGTACCAGTGCTCCCTGGCTCCTTCTTGACACTTGAACCTGTGCTCACCCCAAGCCAGTGTTGAGCTTATAGCGCCTGCACAGAGCAGGTGCCTGAGAAACACGTGCCACATGACGGGGTTCTTTTCTGTGCATCTTGGTCATCTGTAAACCCGGGGACGTCTGCACGGTGCCCACGGCAGTCTGAAGTCTGCAGGGACAGCGGTGGCTCCGAGACACTCAGACTGTCAATACCTGATTCCCTTTCTCTTAGTCAATTTATTTAAGATGCTTTTGTTGCAGGTCTGGCACAATATATGAGATATTTATTTCCTACAGATCTGATAGTTATCAAGAAAAACAAGGATTCAATTCGGGTCAACAAATATTTGCTGAATTCCCAGTAGGTGTGGAACATTCAAGTTTAAAGGGAGCAGGCTGGAGAGAGGCAACAAACACGAGAAGGCTACATGAAGGAGAGACAGGAGAGAGGCTGTTCATTCCAAGTCCCTTTATACCTGGGAGGCAGCTTCGCCTGGCAGGAGGAGCCTGAGTGCTGGCAGAGCGTGCTGCTCACAAACGCACCCCTCACCCCCCAGCCCGCCCTGACTCTCTGAACAACACCAAGGCTGCTGAGCACGGACAGCCTTGGAATGTTTGCCAGGGCCCAGCTGAACGGCCTTGGCATCAAGGAGACAGATGTTTGTCAGGGAATGGCAGGGCCCCGCACCTGTGGCACACGGAAGCACTGGGAATGCTGGGGAGAATGGCTGCAGCCGTTACTCTCCATCAGTGCTAATCAATTTCATACCCTCTTCAGTGCTGATAATGGATAATCTTGTGGGAAGCAGGCCAAGTTTCCTAACAGCTTCATGCAAGCTGCTCTCTGATGCCCAACAGCTTACTCTGGTCTCTCTCAGAAAACAAAACAATACCCCCTCAAAAAAAGAAAAAAGAAAAAACAACAACAAGCAAAAACCAAAGCTTATTCCAGCTTCACCTCAGACAAAGCACCTGATGGTACCAATGCTCCGGTCTGCTAGGACAGCTCCTTCTGGGTTATTTGGGAAGGAGGATGCTCTTAGGAACAGGGCAGCCTGGCTTACTTAACATTTACATAGGAATTTCAAAGGAAGCTAGGAAAATCTACTAACAGCAACAGCTAAGGACTGAGCAAGGTACTGGCATGCTTTGTGCTTGGTCTTCACAATAGCACTGAAAGGGAGATGTTACGTCCATTTTACAGATGAGAACATCAGAGCTCAGAGAGGGGACTTCCCTGTAAGCCCAGTGGTTAAGAAGCTGCCTGCCAGCACAGGGGACACGGGTTTGAACCCTGGCTCGGGAAGATCACACATGCCTGGAGCAACTAAGCCTCTTGAGTCCTAGCTCCGCAACAAGAGAAGCCACTGCGATGAGAAGCCCTCACACTGCAACGGAAAGTAATCCTGGCTCGCTGCAACTAGCCCGTGTGCAGCCAAAAACAAAAAAAAAGGTTGGAGGAGGTCAACTCATCTGTCCAAGGCCTCAGAGCTAGGAAGCAGCAGAGCTCAAGCTCAAACCCAGGCTTGTCTGGCTCCCTACGCCTCACGCTCACCTTTCCACTAGACTGCTGCTTTTCTATACAGAAGACAGTGGCTAGTCAACCTCTTATTATGCTTTTCATTTATTCCATTTTCAAAAAATGGCAGAGTTACCAAAGTAGTTCACCTGAACCTGAGGGAAAACATTAAGCTGGAGGGGACTTGAGAGACCCCTTTGCTGAAGCCATGTTATAGCTAAGAACCCGGGCTACATGAGATGTGGCGACAAGGCGAGGCAAGGGGTGAATCTGAGGCAGGTGCCTGCACTCAAATCCTAGTCCTCGGACTCCCTGGTGTCCCTGCTACCAGCCCTGAAAATCTCCTCCAGCAGATAACTTGGGGGATGCCATCAGAGCTGGAGTTCTAGTGGTCCTGGGGCTGTCTCCCTACAAAAGTCTAGGGAAAGTTCAATCTGTTTCTAATTACGGTTCCATCTACGAAAAAGAATACATTACTCTGGCATTTTAACAATCACTAAGTATCGACCACGTACACGCTGCTGTAAAGGGAAGAAAAGGTGGAAGAGGAAAGTTTAAGCCGAGAAGAAAATAGAGGGGGTGATGTGTGTGGAATGAAAGGGCTGTGTGTAGAATATGCTGGTATCTGAAGTCCAGCCTCAGAACTGAGAGTCTCTGCCACTTGTCTTGTAGTAGTCTGATCTTATAAAAGAAGGCAGTCCCAGTCAGTCAGTCCAAGCAATCAACAAACATCTGAGGACTCACCAGGTTTAGAGAGCACAAGGAAAGCACAAGAAGGATACACGCGGTGACTGTCTCCTGCTATTTATAAACGAAGGTGTATTTCGTGAAAGGGAATGGGTAGCTAAGAAGGACACAGACAACAAGGTCACTGTCTTCCCCAAGCTCTAGTCTCTCACCCTGGCCCGAGGCACAGCTTGAGGGAAGATGCTTGTGCGATTCCCAGTGCACACAGCTCTGCCCCACGGCTGGCTTGCCCCAGCAACACAGAAGGGGGGTGCTGCGGAGGCGTGCGCTCCCACCAGTGAGGCTCCAAAGCCTCAAGTGTGTCTTTAAGGCAAGAAGAGTGAAAAAAGAGAGTGATACAGCAAATCAAGATCAAAGAAAACGACTCTGAAAAGAGCAAGAAGAGGATCATCTTGTAACCTGACCAGAGAGTGAGGAATGTCTTGCAGGGAAGGGAATACAAACCGGACATTAACCAGCAGATGTGGAAACCTGTCCTGATTAAAGAGACAGATGAGAGAGCTGCCGAGGCCAGAGGTGGCAGAGGGCGAAACAGAAGGAGGCAAAAACACAGGAGGCAGGGCAACATCCGTGCGAAGTCCGGCCCCTCAGGAAAGATAGCTAGCAGGTTTCACCTCTCCCAGCAGCCATCGCACCAGACGGCACGGCTCAGTCACCATGACCCGGTGTGCAGGCCAGGCCGCGGAGCTCTGAGCTCCCTTCTCTAGGTCTCCAGGTTCCATCTGCAAGTGCAGGAACTGGATTCAGTGCCCTCCCAGCTTCCTTCCAGTGCCTCCCTATGGCCACTGAAGCCAGCAAGTGTGTGTGCCAAGACACACTCTGCCAGGGTGGTACCAAGTCACAGCACGGAGCCTTGGTCGGCTTTTCAAGGAGGAGCTCTTGTCAGGGGTACCTGTGCTACCACCCAGACTCCTAGGTCAGCCCTGGCTCGACCGTACACATCCGCCCTCTTTAGGGACTGCAATCCTGTTAGAAGAGCAGTTATAACCGCTGGCAGACCATCCCCTGCTCAGGATGACATGCCAACTGGCACATGAGGGCAGATGGCATCTTTGTCCTGGCCTGTGCAGTGGGGAGATATGGGGTGCACAAGGACCCAAATGGAATGCAAGTCAAGAAGAGCTGGCAAGAGACAGGCAGGGATACATACGTGCTTTTCCCCTTCAATCTTCTTGTCGGCCACCTGCACTGCATCCAGATACTTAAAATGCAGTTCCATCAGCCTGTCAACCTGAAAGAGAGGTGTTTCACAGGCGTGAGTGAGAAGGGAAGAGAACACCAGGGTAAGAGAACAGTGGAGCTCCTATTCATCTCGCTGTCGCTCCACACAAAGGGAGAGCCCCTCTACCACTTCTCACTCTGGATCTGAGCTTTGCCTTGGAATGGATCAGGAATGGATCAAACAGCTGGGGCAGAACAAAGCAAACGCTTAGCATGGATACTGAACCCAGGTCCACTCCTGAAGGACATCACGTGTTCCCAGCCCTCCTTGGATTCCCCTGAATTCAAGCTGTTAAAAACAAATAAATCAATAAAAATGCAAGTCCCTTCTTGCAAAGAAGAGGAGCTTGAAGTTACATACTTGATATTCACTCAGAACTTTACTGAAACTTCTTTTTTTCAAACTGAAACCTTTCATGTTTGGATTCTGCCCCAGAGCTAATCTTTTTTTAAAAAGGTCTGAGTAAAATCTCTTTAGTTGCTTTTGAGTGAGAACAGAGTGCAAGAAAAACTCCTTCAGCAACTTAAAAAAAGCCCTGACTTTTGCTTAGCAGTAACCTAAAAACCAGTTTCAAACTTCACAAAAGTCACTTCAAATATGGCCCAAGGAACACTCAGTAGGTTTGAAAAAGTTTCTGTTTTTTTTTCCCGTTTAGACTTCCAAGAGATTGAAGGAACACTGTGAAGCCAGCCTAGACTTCTGACCTCTTTTTAATGGGTTGGCACCACCACGGCTGTTGGTAACCCTGGAATTTACCCGCTGTGTATTATGTGTGTGTGTGCATGTGTATGTGTGTGTATTTATGTGTCCATGTGCATGCGTGAGCACTCTGTCACTTAGCTGTGTCCAACTCTTTGTGACCCCATAGACTGTAGCCCACCAGGCTCCTCTGTTCATGGGATTCTCCTGGCAAAAATACTGGAGTGGGTTGCCATTTTCTCCTCCAGGGGGATCTTCCTGCCCAGGGACTGAAACAGCATCTCTTGTGTCTCCTGTATTGGCAGGTGGATTCTTTTATCACTGAGCCACCTGGGAAGCCTGTTTACCCATGGGCTGGTATTAATAATAGATGTTGCTTCAACATGGCATCAGATAGGAAGACTGTGCCCACACCTTCCTGGCTAATAAGGAAGACCCTGAAATCTTACAGGTTTCAGTTCACAAAGTATTCTCTTATCTACTATTTCCTTAAACATTAGAAAAACCTGATAAGGTAGGCAGGGAAGCTAGAGAGCAATCCTAATTTTAAAGATGAGGAAACTAACACACAGACATTAGATGATGTCACGACCTTAGGGTGGCACGACTGCTAAGACGGTCTCTGTCCTAACCTGACGGCCTTGTTCTTTTTTTTCAGACAACAGTTGCATTTATTTCTGTTCCTTATAAGGGAGCAAATGGTTTCACTGCATGTTAAGAATTTTTAAAGCACTGACTTCATCTTTTCCTCCCTGTCTTAATGATCCATAATGGTACATTAGTGCATACAGAAATGGTTTCAAAATATTTGGGGTTGCGGAAACTGCATTTGGAAATGAGAGGCAGGACAACCAGAAAACCCTCTGAGACCCAGAGCAATGGGGCCCAGATGCTGGAGACAACATTTTAGGGCAGAATCACTCTACCCAGCACTCCTCAGATCGCACTGGGGAGACAGCCCTTTTCTCCCCTTGGGTCCTGGCCCCATCTTACAGTCCACCAAGTGCCTACCTTCTCACTGTCATTTTCAGTGAATTTATTCAGAAGCCGGGTCCGCTGCTGCCCTCTCAGGTTCCGCAGGAGGGAAGCGAGGATCGAACAGACATGCTCTGGGTTGGGAAGGAGAAAAGAGAACATGCTGTGATCAGAGCAGTAATTATTACCTCTCTTCAAGCCTGATCTGGTTCTATTGAAGGAGGAATAAGTAGGCCTTCCCTGACTGCTGCTATTGATTAATAAGACAAGAACCTAAACTGTGTCAATGGAAAACTAAACTGATTTTCACAGACAGCGCAAGAAATATACTCAAAGGGGATTACATCCCCAAGGACAACTTGAGCAACTGAATCAAAACTAAGTTAGAATTTCTGTTCTGCCTGGAATTAATTGAGTTCTATTGTCCACAACAGACCTCAAACTAATCTCCCCATTTACAGAAATAACCCGTGAACAGTGTATGAATACTAACCATGAGGGGAGCCCGTGATAAACAAATAAGACACGTTCTATCATACTCTCAAGTCATCTTAAAACTTTCCCAAGCAAATATCCCAGAATTAAATCAGAAATATGATGGGCTCCCAGAGCTATCACTTACATTCTGGTGCAGCTATAATCCTTACCTGTTTAAAGACAGCTGGATAGTAAGTACTTCAAAACGATAACTGTTTTTTTTTTTTTTTTTTTTTTTATTTTCATAATCTTTTGGTTTTTTTTTTTTTATTTTTTTTTTC